>JAAXYW010001761.1:0-19116 GCA_036851895.1 Orthonychiurus folsomi | reverse complement strand
GTATTTTTAGTTTGATCCGGTATTTGCACCCGACTGATGACGAGCTCAGGGATTTGGCAGGCGTCCCAAAAGACATTACCAGCAAAGGAAAAGGGAAAGGGAAGTTCAATAAAGACTTGAAAAACCCTGATGTCTTCCATGTGCCACGAAACTTAGAGTTGAAGGTAAGTTGCCTATTGCAAAATGAGGTTAGCTTTATTGTTTTCTAATGAAATCCACTTTTGTTCTGTAGCTTGACACTGTCAAAGTTAGTGCCATAGAAGTAATGCATCTGAGATTTTATCCAGAATATCATTGGGCAGTTGACTACAGTGTGTACTCGACGATTGTGTACCTGTGCACTGAAGTACGAAACTATAACACATTTAAGTCAGATAATAAAATGTTATAATCAATTTCCTACTTTCTGGATTAGCTTTATTACACCATTGCCAGCACAAGTGTTGAAATGAACCTCTCCGTCTATTGGTGTCTTCTGACATTTGGTCTCTGCATGTAAGTAACAACAACACAAAATACAATATTAAGTCATTTTATGGCTGGGTTATATGTTAAGCATGGGGATTTTGTATCCAACTTTAAATTACTACATTCAAATTTGATGTGACCGCACAAGTTGAAACGAACTTTAAAAAATAATTGCAGT
This sequence comes from Orthonychiurus folsomi, assembly GCA_036851895.1. Taxonomy (NCBI): domain Eukaryota; kingdom Metazoa; phylum Arthropoda; class Collembola; order Poduromorpha; family Onychiuridae; genus Orthonychiurus; species Orthonychiurus folsomi. The sequence goes on along the minus strand of JAAXYW010001761.1, from coordinate 18,470 downwards.
CATAATTTTGCCTTCGCAATATAATAGCTTTCCGAGGCTTATTTTGGGAGTTTACCCGGAGCAAAATAGCTTACAAGCAGCTAACATAGGTGTGAAACTTTTTATACACAGAAAAGTCCTCTCAGCTGTAACATCCGTATACTTCCGAGGAGATGAAGTAATTGGTGAACGTGCGATGTGCTTGGTGATGGGATTCGCCTATTTCCTCATAGCAATGATAATTTTGATTGTGGATGAAGAGAATCTTGAAGTTGGAGTGGATTCTGCTTATCAGAGTTTTAAAGACAATGCCTTTGCATTTCTGGAGAGGCAGGGAGTTCCATCCGTGTAAGCTTAGCCTAAACTATAAGTATGCCTTCCGATTGCATTGCCTAATTAGCATGATTTACTATTTTCAGCGGGCCTGCATCAAAGCTCATAATAAAATTCTTCATTGCTGCATTTTGTGGGTTTCTGGGATCATTGTTCACTTTCCCTGGAATACGATTGAGCAAGATGTTCTGGGACAGCCTTAAGTAAGTGTATGCGAAGTCTGTATTATATACATTTGTTACTACTAGTAGTTTACGTTTCATGTTTTTTCTGAATGTTGAATGTTCTCTTGTAATTTCAGGTATTGCGAAGGAAGGCCTTTTCTAAAAATTCTGCTCAACGTAACGTATGTCATGCCTTTGCTTCTTGTAGTTCTGTGGATTAAGCCTATTGGTCGTCACATATTTTGTCGAATTCCTATTGCTTGGTTGGACAACAGCCCGTTGTGAGTTTCCTTTTTTATAAATCAATTTAACTTATTTCTAGACCAAAAACCGAACCATTTCCTCACAACAAATGTTATTTTGCAGACTAACCGACGCAGGATTTGAAAGTTTTAGATTGATCTTGGTTGTAATTTTTGTTGCATTACGACTTGCTCTAATGCCTACATTTCTCCAGTCCTTCCTCAACGTGGCACAGGACAGACTCCTAGAGCAAAGAAGCGAGGCAGGTCGAATATTGAACACTGATCTCCAAAAACAGGTTGGCGGAAAATAAAACCAAGAAATGAGTATTTAATGTATAAAGCAGAAGGACGTTCCGTTGTTTGGGGCGGTAAATTGCAAATATGTTGGTGATTCAAATCATTTGTGGGATTAGCACAGTAGGATAAATTAATCTACTAACTTATCCGACACCCCAAGATCTGATTTGTAATCTTTTTAGTGCCTCTCATTAGTTTTGTTACGTTGCACACGCGTCCAAATGCGCCTACCCAAATGTTTTTTATTAAACCAAGTGATACACACGTTTTTGTTACATGTACTGCTCTTGTTATAGGTCGCCTCGATTTACTACTACTTGTGCATTGTTGCAGTTCAGTACATTACTCCTTGCCTGATCTGCCTTCAGTGTTGCTTCATGTACAAAACCTTGGGTGAGTGCGAGAAATTTTTGTTATACTTTGCTTGGCGTGACACTGACTTTGCGTGGGAAACAAACTCGGAAGTGGAATCATGTAGATGAGACTGGCAATATTTATTATTTTGCTTTTAATATCACTGCCGTGGTCATTCCATTGTGCACAGTGGTATTCCATTTTATAGCATATCTGGGTCAACTGACGCTCACCCATGATTCTGAATAATACAATATGAATTGAATAACTGTGAATTGTTATTATGTAACTCCGGCTTGGTTCCTTGTAACTTTGAACATATTTTGGAAACTAGGTTTTAGTTCACACCAGATACTCTTATTCTGGGTTACAGAACAATGGATACTAGCACACAAATTTCTTGTATTTATGTATTGTGTTAAAAGTACTGATCGGATATACGATTATGATATGGCAGGAGTTATTACTACCGATAATATCTTGATCTGCACAGGTTTGAGCTGGGAAGTAGTAGACCGGAAATAGAAGTAGTTCTTCGTAGTTTGACTGGTTTATTAAGCTAATAAAATTCAGGCTTGTCCAAAGATAAATAGTTGGCTTTTGTTAAGACTCAAATGTGGGCTGACCGCGGAAACATTTCAATTACAAAAATATTTATGATTTACCATACAAATTTCACTCAATGAAAAGATAACGGCTTTACCTTGCTATTGCCATTGCGGTCTTTCAATGAGGACAACGAGCGTATCCATGTTTTCGGGGGATGTGTGCATTCCCTGTCATTAGTGCTTTTGTGTATGAATAGAAATATCCTCTTCTTGGCGTTGGCACTATTGACACTATTTCACAACAACGTACGGTACTTCTAAAATCATTATGTTGAATTTAATTTCACTGAAATTTGTAGATGTTTCTTTATTTTTTGCGCAAAATGATCTTACGTGGAATAACTTATTAACAGGTGGTCAGCTCTGGATTGGTAGCTTAAGCGACTACTGGGGTCAGCGGGGGGTCACAACGGGCAACAATACTGATTCGGGCCCTGGTTTAGAATCTTTTCTCCCAGACACAGATGCCCTGAAGCCAGCAACGGAGCACTTCGCAGTTGCTTTGGCTTCATTGAAATTGGTAAGTTATTTCCCCGATTAGTGGGATAGTTTCTTCACATTTGGGCTAGTAAATTTGGTGGAAGTATGACAGAAATTTTAAAACTTTAGGTATTCAATGAAGTAGTCTTCAGAGGCATATTTGGATTTGCTACATGGTTTTCAATTTTCCTCATCTTTACCTCAAGCGGCATCGGCACAGTCTACCTATCCTATTTGTCTAGAGCATAATATAATTTAAGGTATGTCACGGCCTTCACTTGAGCCAAAGTTTCCCAGTATTTCTAGTTCAGAAATTAGAGTTTTATTATTTAACCCGTTGGATTCATCACAAATTAGTTAAATCAGCTAGTTCACTAGACTTTCCACACCGGTTATTTTGGACATTGTAAATTCAAATTTATGTTTGCTGTAGCGGAGTTTGGAATATGATAGAACTAGGTTTGACTATCAATTAAAATTAGCAGATGTGTTGGGTGTTGAGGTTAAATTTAATCATATTGTATTACTGCATGTAGAGAATGTACATATATATTTTAGCATACATGATGTTTAACTGTTCTCCAATAACTATTATTATTAGCTCTTTGATAATAACCGTGGATTCTAATTTGCTCAATAAACAGTGCAATTTTCACCCTTTGAATAATTTATGTTATGTCTCAATCTGAGGTCATAAATATACACACATTCAGAAGAGGCAGGTAATTTCTCAACATTAGCAATAGTTTAGCATTATTAGCATTGCTTTAGTTTAATTTATCTTTCATAAATTTAACAGTCATGCGATGCGTGAACTTGTTGGGCTAGAAAAATTTGGAAACAATCATGTGACTACTACTGTACTATAGTTTCGTTAATTGTGCCTAGAAAAGTCAGTTCCGTTTCCTGTACCCATTGCATTGCATTGGTTTGGTTAAATTAGACCTTAACAAATTTACCCGGCCACTGCGCACCGCCGCGTTATGCTTGAAATCCTTTGGTTTTTGTTTGTTTTCTAACTGTGAGGGCATTCTATTAATGAAGTTACATTCCAATACTGAACTAAAAAAAACTCCGAGGGTCACTCGTGAGATTGGAGTTCCACTTCTGTGGCCAACGAAAATAGCCAAGTTGTACATCAAAACTAGATAGAATACTTTGCGTTGCGGGGAAGTGGCTATTCATTCATGAGTGCGCTTTTGTAGTGTGCTTGGCTTTTTGGATATTGCATTGTCCTGAAGATTGTTGTGTACGTTTTTACAGGCGAAGGACTGAACTATAGGTGTGCAAAGAAAGAGATTGCGGGTGTTTTCACAAGTAATGGAATGTAAACACCCCGTCGCTTCACTTCCACAATTGAATGCCAAATCATTCTCAAAAATTGAAATCAACTAATAAATGATTGTGATTTAACGTAGTCTCAACGGAATCCTTAATTGTGTTCTCTAAATACGCACAGTGTTCCAAATCATCAGGACAAGGCTAGGGAAAGAACGGTAGAAACATATTTAACGTTATGAAGGATTATTAGGGTGCACTTTGCTGGTAATTTACTTATTCCCGCAAGCGGAATAATTTTTATTTGCTAGTCACTACATGCTTGGATGACAGCCCATTGTGGATTGGTTCATGTGAAGGAAATTCCTTGAGAACGAACAAGAGATGAGCAAAATCCCTTGTTAATTTATTATTTCATTAAGGCCGACCATTAATTTCAGTTTTGAAGAAACCTTTTCAGGTATGCATCGCATCATTAGGAGCTCAGTGGGAATTCACATAATCCGGTGGACATTATGCGACCGACCTGGGCCCCTGACCACTAACTGTGTCACATTTATGTGTAAAAAATTGTTTTTCCTCTGTTTTGTCATTGTATCCTGATGTCTTACCGCATTGTCAAATTTTAATTGTTCAAATTTTGTCTCTCGTCGCCAGTCGCCACGCCGCAAATTGGTTTTAATTTTAAATAACGGTCCAAGGCAAGAATTATTATTGTTCGACTACAAATTGCAGCTTGACTTGGGTTTTATGTGCCACCCAAATTTTGATATGTCCCTCACTCCCATTATGAGAGTTTTATTTGCAGTTATTTCTTTGGTTTAAAACTGTGGTGGTCAAAAAAGAGAATCGTGACTGGGGCAAAGCCTTTGCAAATTGAGGACGGCCAAGAAGCACTTCTACGTAGAATTTAATTGTGTTCTTGGATGTACTTACACATGAATGCACTGATTACTCGTTCACACACAGGTGTTCATTGAGATCTTTTTCTGGAGTTGACTTTAAGTACCAATTACTTGTCACAATGGCCAAAAGTGCTGTGTACCCATTTGTTAGGTCCATCAGTTCCGCTTTTAATTTTTATTTATGTGTCATTCTTAGAGAAGCTTAACCTCATCGCGGATGGATGAACAATGCTCCCATAGAGAAGGATTTAGTGGCTACTTTAGAAATCAGCATGTCATCGTGGTTCGCGGAATCTGGTCCATGGATTTGATAACACGGGTGGCTGTAAAGTATTATGCCACTGACATCCTGATCGGATATTAAAAGTAGCTTTCCTCTTGATTGTTTTCTTTGCAAATCGGGGATTTGGGTCTCAAACCTTTCATAATGGGGAGGAATCCGGGGTGGGAATTAAAGTGATGCACGGATTACACCGCAAATGAATAACTTCTTCCCCACCTCCACCTCCCTATTACGTGAGAATGAGAATGAATTATGTTCTGGCAAACATCCTGCGTTTCCAATTTTTGTCTTAATAACGGAACTCGAACGAGAGGAAGAAGCGCTCTCCATTCCACCTGCTTTTATAGAAATTACATCGAAGGAAGACGCGCCCCATGTAAAATGCAGTGTTTCTGGGGCTGACACCCTTTCCTTACACAATTCCCTTTAAAATGCCATGATTCAACTTTTACGAGGCAGGCGACTATCGAGGTATGCATGAAGTTAACAGTTTTTTATATCTGTATTATTGCATCGCAAGGCTTTCCTTTGCGAGCTTGGCACTGAAAACTTGGTATTTTATTGTAAGAGCGTGGACTAATAAGAAGACTGACTGACTGACAGTGTTACGGACGGGCTACGGCTCTTAACGGTTTTTTTACTCTACAACCGTCAGTAAAGACATTTAAAATTCCCTTGTGGAACTGAGACAGTCTTCATTTACAAGGTTGATCTGTTGTTGTGCGGATCAGTTCCAATCCCTCCTACTGTCAATTCATCTTTGTGTAAATGTGATTTTATTTTTGTTGGTTCTACTCTTCTGCTCACGCACATCCAATTGTCTTAAAGCAGGGTTTCTTTAAATTGTGTGTGATTTGGGCTCCGCTGCTGTGAATGATAATGTGAAGGAAACTGAATGGATTAGTTCAACCGGTGAGTATTTAATTATTTCTTAATTACAAGTAATACTTCTATAATATGCGCCATGCCTAATGAAAGCTTTAGTGACTGTAGTTTTAACCCATATTATTTTATGTGTAATACTTTGATTTGTTTTTATCATTTTAAATTATTCTGCAAGCAGTTTATGCATTTACTATAATCTATCGAATAACATGTACTTCGAAGCGTTTTTGTTGACAGAAAATAATCAGTCAGACCGCAAAAAAGCGTTAGGGTTGAGGCAAATTTAATACAAAAATACTTCGAACGATTTGGAAATCATGGGTTAGTTCAATAATTAATTACAATAACGTTTTAGCTACGGTCATGTTGTCGGTTGCCGGTTCAAGTAACTTAATTGGCCATTGCAGTTCCTACTGCCTCCAGTCCAATAATTAAATTCATTAATTACAATAAAGCCAAACAATTTTTGTTATTCTCCTTTTTTGGATTGAGCGGAACAAATCCACAGATTCCTTTCATTTGCAATAATAATCTTCTTTCACCCAGTCCTGTCCCAGTGCCGATTACAATAGGGCAAAAAATATATCTTCTTTCTGAGCTTGTGCTGTGTTTGTCTTGGGTGTACCTCCCGCGCCTTTGTCCGTCAATCAAAACTTGAAGTGATTCCGTCCGTCACTCGTGATTGATCCAAAACTGTGGAGGCAAAGGGAATTCACGTCAATCATTTACCGTAAGGAAAGGCACTATTAACATAACGTAATTTCGTGTTCATATCAATGTGGTAATAATCAGATGGGCCGGAACGCTTTTACTGAATTTGAAAAGAAATGGAGAACAATTTATAAAAGTGAACTGGTTGTGGGACCACAGAGTGTGGTGCATGTATGACAGTTTCTTCCATGTCACGAGGGTCACTTTTCATAACCACAGAAACAAATCTTAGCGTTCATTCCTTTATATTACAGTACTGTTCATGCTTGACAATTTAGTGGTTTGAAAGGATTTGCACTTCTTGGCTGAATTAAAATCCAACGGTTGCTTTTACCTGGGGGTTCCCTTGCTAATTAGAGCAGATTTATAATTATTACGGTTAGTAACGTGCATAAATCCATGCAAATGCTACATTTCACATAACATCTTCAGGACTGCACATGAATTGTCCACTTCAAAGTTCTTCAAACAGTAGAAAAAGGAATTGATGACATTTTATGTGCGGCACATGCACATGAATGGAATCACCGAGTATCCGTACTTTAACCGTAACGAAAAAGTAGGCTATTATAAGGTTTTCTTTTTAACATTCTTCCCACTGACCTACAATGCAGCAGTATAATTTATTGCTAATATCTCATTAAAGTTTATGGCATCCGTAATATTGCCAGCGATTCAAATCCATGCACCAGGATCAATCAACCACCAGTCATTAATTTTCCGTTTTTATTAGTGTCTTTTATAGTGGAACGGTTTTCTGAGATTGGGTTCTCATTTGAAGAATAGGAATATTAACACCACATCCCAAATAATGGTGATTCGGTCCATCGCCGCTTTTTGTTGTTCTAACTGTACCCTTAATTGTATATTTTTATCTTGAACTTAAAAGGATTGTGAAATTGTAATATGATATTTTACAATTCCACTGGGCCATACATAAGGAGCAAGGGAAAGGAATGTAAATTGTTCAACCCCTGTCGAATGGGATTGGTAACTCTCTGATGAGCACCATGCAAAACATGGTAATTCCAATAGCGGAAATTCTCTGTCTCCCTGCAAAATAATTCCAACATTTCACACTTTTGCTGACTCGACGCATTTTCCATTCCATCGGCATTGGCATTGCCGTTTTCCCCTTTTACCTTGATGGAGTTAGGAGCAATCAAGAAGGAAAGGTGCACGCCTTCCCCTCCCGAAGTACTTGCAGGAAAAGGGTAATTTACTGGTTGTGCGTGACTCGAGTCGTACGTACGAAAATCTGTCGTGACAATGTATTTCTTGCAGTCACTGATCATCCTCGAAAACAAAATGAATCAATTCTTGCTCGTCATTATGTCACTCAGGGGGCTCCTGTGAGGCGATGAGATGACTTGACTTGTCGTTGATTTTTCATGCGGAAACTGAAAAGAAATGATTAAGAGTTTATAAGTTCAAACCGGAGTGGAACGGATTGCTTAACTGGAGTTTTTTGTCATTTCCTTTTAGAGCCAAAAGCGCACATTCTTTGTTAAAGCTCAAAATTCATTATCTCACAATTATAGGAATGTTTCTCCAATCAAGATGTTCAATTGGAAGGAAAGAGAATAGTGTTTATTTGCATTCCAATTTGGAACTGTAATTGCTTTTATTACAAGGCTGATTGGAGTTGTAAATTATCTTCCCTTGCATCCGGGAAGCCGGGAACCCGAGGTTGTAAAATGCGCGCAGTTAGTGTAAGAAAATAGAATCAAATGCATTCGCGTTTGACTTAGTGTCATTTGTTTTGTGTTGTTTTGTCTCAATGAACAGGTTTAAGTTTCACTCCAGTTCAAAATCATTGGTCCTCGTAAATCTTTTAATGGTGCTCATGGACCGTGAGAATGTGATGAGGAGTTATGTAATTAGTTGCTTTCACGGCTCTCCTTACAACTATTCTTGCGGTTCCTCTTTAATCTTGTAGGAATGTTCCTGTACATTCAAAACCATTTGCAAAGCAGGTGGCATGTACACACCCAGTGGAAATTGGAGTTTTGAAGGACAACTAAATTGCAAATAATGTTCGCACAAAGTGCGCTGTGAATGTTAACGGGGATTTGAGGTTTTAATTTTTGTGCTGCATTACCGTACTCTTAATGTAATTTGTCAGCCGAAATTACTCTGCCAGTTTTATTATAATTGATTGAATTAATGTTTTTTTTCATATTTTCATCACATTCTTATTTTTCTACGAGTAACGTCAAGCGAAATTTGTAGAATAACTGAACAGCCAAATTTTGTGTTATAAACTTCTAAAGCAGAAGAAGTTAGCAAAGCTTGAAATCGATAATTTAACAAACAAAGCTGGAGTCTTGAAGTCATTTTACTTGACTTTTTACACGAAGTTTCACGAAATAGCAGGACACTATTCAAGTCGGGCTAGTTAAATGATTTAATTAAGAAAGTCAAATCTCCATAATGAACTTTTGTGACGCCCAGGACATGAGTAAGTGACAGTAGAACCAGTAGAGAAGGAAACAATTCCTCGAACAAAAAGTCCAACTTTTTTATCTTTCGCATTGTTGTCACGCAGATTCTAACTGTCATCTGTAGTTGAACTTAGGTGAACAAAGCTGTGTGTATAACTTAGACAAAAACAAAAAAGAAGTGTCCCTCTGAGTAGACAAGATGACACGTTACTGTATTTCTGCCTGACTTGACTTCATATCCCAGTCGTTAATTACGAGCTCTGCTAATGATTTAAGTAAACATAAAATGATTTATTTGTACATGCTTTCAGTTGTTTAAAATGACAGAAGACGAGTGCGGACAGGAGTGAGGAGGAAAATCAGTGAGAAAGCTCGACCTACACGGATTGTTCTCAAGGAGCAGACCCAGGCTGTCTGAAGGGCCAGGAGCAAATGTGTGCATTTTATCAATGAGTTGAAGAACAAACTTGAAAGAATGAAATTGACAGCACGAACGTACAGGATATGCAGTACACCTTCTCTCATGATACAGGTACGGGTTCCATGTTAATTGGATTAATTACATTCTTCTCACAAAGCAACCGTTAAAACTGAAAGCTACATCTGACATGTGCACTACATGCTTCCTTATGTTTTATGTCAAGCTAAATGATTCAGTAACAAATAAACACATGCTGTATTGTGATATACCAAGTTTGCCTCTCCGCCCAAAAACGTTTATGTCAACCGCGGAATGCAATCTGAGATTAAACGTAACACAGTTATGCACTTTGTGAGAAAAGAGAATGGAGTTTAATTCCAAAAAAAATATCGTTTAAAATATCTAAAATTGTATAGTCGTTAAAACATAATTTGTTACATGCAGACGATTTAAAATTATCCACGTTTCACTAAAACTCAGTATTAAAACAATAGGCTATATATACCTAAAATTCTTATTGATTAAAATTAGTTAATTAAAATAAGTTATCTTAATACAAAACAAAACTTTCTCTGAAGAAGGACTCAGCTCGAATCCGAAAGCCCGGAATAAACATTTTTGTTTCCACCAATGGCATCCGCTCCAATTAATTACAAAATTTAAAACGGAGAAAACAAACTCATTATGTATGTTTTCTTTGTACAGGTTACCCTGCTGGTGGCACTTTTTCCTATTAGTTTGTCATCCGGATTGCATCCCGAGGATATCCAAGAAGTACAATCGAATCTGCCATTAAATCAACTCAAAGAAACAGTGGAACGATTTCTTACAGAGCCTGTCAGTAATGGGTTGGAAGACCAGAATCCAAATACCGTGAATAGAAATCTTAAAGGTAACTGTAACTTTAAAGCAAAATTTACATAACTTTAATAGAACTAATGCTAAGAATATTTTAATTTTAGACTTCACAGCGAATTGCGAGCAGGATAAAATAACGGTTACAGGCTGCTTCAAATCCAAATTTAAAGGCAGGATCTATGCGCTGGATTATGTTGACGACCCAGAGTGTGGAAGTCCTGCCGCAAATGGAACAACAAAGAACGTGACATTTTCCTTGCCGTTAGGACAATGTGGCGTCCGAATGACTGTGCTCAATAAAGCAAGTTTTTATAAACCGAGAAATGAATTAATTAGCTACAAATTATTAGAACTAGGAATAATCACTAATATTTAATCCAGAATTTAGACAACGATTTGACACACACCGTGGTACTCTTACATTCAATACTCACCATTTCTCCAACAAGTCATTGATGACAAAGTAATCGTTTCCTGTACGGAAGCAAAGAAAGAAACTCCTGTGCCAGAAGCCGAACAAACACTCGACAATATCACGACCAGGTTTGCCTCAACAAATATCCAGTTCAGTTGGAATTATTTATTTACCAATTTTGACTGCACGTTTTCAGCTTTGGAAGTGTAACTGCTATAAAGATCTCGGCAAGGAAGGAGACTTAAAACCAAGGAGGCTCCAATGAAAATTGGATTTCCCAAATCTGCCAAAATTGGAGAGGCTTGGATGGAAATTTTAAGGTATGCATGCAACTTACTTACAGTTTACATTGTTGAATCTGAATATTAAACAATGCAATTTTATTTTAGCGGAAAGGATCCGTCGCCCAAGTCAAAAACGGAACAGCCGGTTCAAGTCGGCGAAGACGTAACACTCGTTGTGTCAACTAAAGTTACCCGTAAGTGAGGAATGAATTGACGTTTCATATTGAAGAGTTAGTCTGACAATGTAGGATCTAAAATAGCCGGTTCAAGTCGGCGAAGACGTAACACTCGTTGTGTCAACTAAAGTTACCCGTAAGTGAGGAATGAATTGACGTTTCATATTGAAGAGTTAGTCTGACAATGTCGGATCTAAAAACCTTTCCAGAAAGTGTAAATCTGAAAATGTAATGCTCAGTTTTCCGTCAGATTCGAGATTAGGGTTTCGAATTTTAAGCAGAATTTTGGAATTCGGTGTCCGTTTGTATGTCAAGTAAATACGACATTACAATTCAATGTTGCCAATTTGAATAATACTAGCTTCAAAACCTATTGAATCGTATGCCTAATTTAATTCTAATATCATTTTTAATTGGGACACAAAATAGGTTTATTATGTACACGTGTATGTGATTTTATTTAGAATGTCCTGATCTCCAAATCTTTTATTTTGTCACTTGTCAATTTTCAATTAATCATAATTGTTTGCTATACTACAGCTGTGGATTTGCCTAATTTTATATAATTTGCTTATTGTCGACTTTCGTATGTTTTTGAAAATTGTACCGAACACTTACAAACAGAGCGCAGATTGGAAAGGCGATTGGCCTTAAACTAAAATATCAGATTCATGTTTAATTAAAATATCTTTATTTAATTGGTAAGGCATCTTATCGGTTTGACACCAGTGACAAAAGAATTCACTTGATTATTTCTTTCAGGTGGTTACGACGCCCGAGTCGTAAATTGTACTGCACACGATGGATCTCGTACAACAAGTGATGGGAGCAGGTCGGTCACACAATTTTGAAATTCTGAGATAATGGAGTAATTCAATTCAGTTGAAGCCAATGGTGCAATACTAATAGAGATAAATCCAAACTTTATTGGTACTGCTACCATTACAGTAGTTGCCAAGATTGACACAGTATACATTTACAATTACATCATTTAGGTTTACAAATTTTTGGATTAAAAAATATAAAATGCGACTTGCATTGTGGTAAGCAGATATAAAGTTATTTCGGGGGGTAAAGGTGGTGATTTCTTTATTAATTTTAGAGTCCATTTTTAATGCTTTTTAATTCTTCTAACATTGACTTCAATTCTTCTAACATTTTCAGAGTTCAACCAATTCTGGATTCAGCTGGATGCTCAATTGATCGTGGTTTGGTTCCGAACTTTCGTCGTCGAAGACTTCCGGTTGAAGCTCGCCATCAAATGACATTACATTTTGCAACATTTCCAGCATTTAAATTCCCAGAAAGAGATCATATTCATGTCCGGTGCTCCGTGGCATATTGTCAAGGTCCATGCCCGCAAGAATCTTGTGACAGCGGCAGGAACCATTATGGAACTTGGAAAGACAAGTATGGTAGAGTAGCGGACATTCTAGTTGAAACATCGGACATCGTTAATGCTGTGGAAGTCTTATCTCCAGAAATGGACATCAACGGGGGTAAGCTCCGTTGTGATTTAAACAAAATCATAATTTTAACCAGCTATAATTTATTTTTATTACTTCGACATCTTTAATGAAAATCCAGGCTCATTTCGTAATTTTTGCCTTTCAGCATTTTGCCATCTCAAATGGTTAAATTTTAAGCTCAAATCCTGAGCGCAGAAATTTATATAAATTTCTGTTGCTTATAGCTTGTGTGCTATTTGGTCTTAAGTTCAGTAATTCTTTAATTAAAACAATACTGGGACGCCTTATTGGATTACAAACTCCAGGTAGTTCTACAGACAGATTTAATGATCTCCATTTAAATAGGCGTAGTCGCAAAATAACTGAGGTGACTACCGAGATATGTTTGCGGTGCATGGAAACTTCTGTAAGACATAAACGTGAACTATTTTGGATTTCTTCTCATATTTTATTTTTTTCGGTTATAATTATGCAGATAATATCCGGATATATCCGGATTCTTAAGCCATGATATCTTGCAGGATTTGAGGTATAATCCGCCACTATATCTGTCTAAAAGACAGATGTACAGATAACGGAATGCAATGCGAACCCTCAATTTCATCGAAGCGCTGCTAAATACATGTAAGCTTTTCTGGACTGCATGGAAGCGCTGCTGAATACATGGAATTGTATTGTTCATAGAGCCTGAGTTTGATTTGTCATTCTAATTATGAATGTCAATTACTGAAATTGTTGGCTAACTTAAAGATGCTTTGTACTCTCATTTTACTCTTCGAAATATGTGGCTCCCATTACTCGCATTTTTGTACTTTCTTTACAGTGAGAGTATTTGAAGGAATTTGCACACGCCTCCGCCCTCTATTTACAGCCCCGCCACATAATTAGATTACAAACAATGGAATTCGATTTCTGTGAATTCCACGGAATGGACCGTAAGCTTACGCTACGCGCACAGACCAGCGTTTAGCACGCGCCAACGTGTGTGAAAGACAACAATTGGGATCGTAATATTTCCCAAAACGTTTAAACTCCTAAGGAAACGGGAAGGAGATCATTGGCCTTTTTCTTGGCAGAGATATTCTCGGATCACATGCGAATTCATTTCCATTGTGGGAGAGGTTGATATGGTGTGCTAAGGCCAAGTGCATCCACCGATAGCCAACCCATAGTCCTCCTTCCATTTGGTGGGAATCTTTTTGTCAACCCCAGCTGAGAAGGGGGATGAGATCGGATTTTACACAAAACATCTTTCCTTCCGCTTTCCAATATTTCATTTAACCTCTCAGCAGGGAAGTCAACTGCCCACTACGTTATGTGGTCATTCCATCTGCCGCAGTTTGGCATTTGTCACATTTTATTATCTCCCATATCATCAATCACTACAAATTTGTATACATTATTTACACAGTATGAGTGTATGTCATTGCCTTTGGATTTAGTCTACCTGGATTGGATCCCTTCCGGGATAAATACCCCCTCAACAAATTTGCGGATTCAATTTATGAACTTGCCCACATGGGCTTAATTCTATTGTTTGCAAGGTCTGGTTCACGTGAAAGAATGTTTGGTTGGTGTGTAATTTGGAGGGACGATGCGGGAGATTCACACAGGTTCGGCGCCATGAGTTGCCAAAAATTGATTATTAATTATTATTATTACATCTGAGGGAGCCTTTGGGATCTTCAGGTTGGTCACAGTCACGTTGCAGTTACAAGTCGTCACAGTGCAATGCTCGGAAATCTGATTTATTTTTAATTTACCGACTACAATTAGTGGATTACAAGAGATTTCAATCAGATTCCTAGGATTATTATGTTATCAGATGAGGATGAGGATTGGATTGTTCAATGAACTTCCACATAAGCCATTAGCATGCATGGGAGTATCATACAGCCGACAACTCTGGCCATTGTCCAGCCGGGAATGACATAGTAGTAAAGTGGGGTTAACAGGATTGAATTGTGGATGACTAAAATGTGCTTTTTTTTCTTTCTTTTTGTGCTGGATTGACAGGTGGTGGTGATCATTACGAAAGACATCAATCAAGTCATTCTGCTGGAGTTGGGATGGCTTCCGCGGCTCCTCATCCCCGACATCTTCCTCTCCAACAGTCACAGGCCCAGTTCAGTGACACACCGGCATCAGGATCCCAACAACAACAACCTCAACCATCCTACACGAATGGACTTCCATCCTTGGCCAGTAATTATCATTACAGTCCCCATGCGATCAATGGACAACCAATTTATACGAACAATCAAATCCCGCAAGGGGCTCCGGCTCCCCCAACCGTTTGCATCTCTCCAGGAACTGTAATTCTTGCTCTCGTCATCCTTGGCGTTGTCCTCGTCATTTCAGCCACTGCAACCCTTTGGCTTGCACTCAAAAGGTCTGAGGCCAAGAAATTTGCTGAGCAAAAAATGTCACCTTTTACGAGTAGTCCGACGCCGTCTCCGTACTACAGGTTCAATCATTGGTGACAATGACGGCGGAGGTCGGAGAATTGTAATTTAATGCAGGGTTAAAAGTAAGATTACAATGTTCACAATAATCAAACCACTACATTTGCATTGTATGATTCACGGATTTATGCCAGTGTTGACCGCTGGGTCTTTCACTTTAATGTACTTGCTAATTTAGTCGCCATAATACTTTTAATCTGGAGATAGGATTTTTGAGGGAGTAGCGGACGGGATTTGAAGGTGATGGAATAATTATTATTGTTATTTATTTATTTTAGTTAGTTTGATTTATTGTTGAAACGTTTTATAGTACTAATTTTGTATAGAGACATTGAAAAATTTAAGCTCGCTTTGTACCTGAACAAGTGTAAATAAAAATATTAAATACTTTTGAGTCCTTGTGTTGCTTCATCTTGGCTGTTTAAAACGTGAATGGGCAAATGTGTAGTATTTTGACCTCGGCCTGCCGCACATTATCAAACTAATTGTTGTGGAGCCTGTGGTTTAGCTGATGATTTCACACATTAATTGCAAAGGTGTAAGTCGACAGCCGACAGCAAAAGTCTCCCTGTGTGAAGTGTGCTGTGGTCCGGGATTAGTCCGATGATAAAGCAATCTGGTTAATTTCCCTCATTGTAGATTGAATTGCACGGGCAACTATGGGATCCTTGCTCACTCAATTTCTTTACTCTCCTGAGCATCACCGAAAGGGAATTCTTAGCAGAAAATAAGTTGAGCAGAAACCAAAATATTTCGTGATTTTCTCACGACCAAGGTTTTTTAACCTCTTCACTTAAATTTGANATTCTGATAGAAATCACTTAAGCAGATCACATCTGGGTAATATTTTGTAGTTATAAAAGAATTTTTTTCTCAATTGATTGTCTTGTTTTTTTTTATCGTGTACAGTTAGAATTTAGATGAACTCTTCAGCCCACGTGTATTTATTTTGGAATTTGACATCTATTGTAGATATTAAAAAAGTTTGAGAGGCAAAGCAAGTCTTAACCAATTCCTTTTATATCAAGGACTTTCATAAATTGGTTTCTATTAATTGTAGCTTAATTTGTTAAGCACAGTTTTTGCTGGACCATCCTGGTAGCGATTGCAATCAATGACTTTAACGACCATTTAATTACGCTTAACAATAATTTTAAAATGCGGCTTAAGTTGATAATACTATTTATTGCTTTGCTAGGTTGACAAATGCTCTCAGCTGTTTTCAACAACGTTTGATACTAATTCAGGCATAAAAAACTCAAAAAGGTCGTTGTAAACCTCCAATTGTAATATTTAAACCACTTGCACTTCCTCAACAAAGCTCAGTTTTGCTTTTTGTGAATGTGATGTCATTCCATGCGAAGCGGAGACGAATGACTTTTCCTTATCCGATTTACATCGCACCATTAGCTTTGCTCAATGAAAAGTGCAACAATTAAACCAGCCAGGGTCTCCACAAAACTAACGGACACCCCAGCTTGACCCACGTAATTTGAAAGCCATCCCCTTCCGTGTAAACATTATTAAGCTAAATAGGAGCCACTCCAGATTAAATTTTCACTCCAGATTAAATTTAAACGGACTCCTCCGTTATAAATTCCACAAGCTTACGGAGGAAAGGTGTGCCGAAATAATTCATTTGATAATCCGTGGGTGTCAAGATGGATTTTTGCAATAGATCAACGAGGATCGTGTTGCGTTTATTGAGATTCCAGACTCCTTATCTCATTTCACTTTTCTCCCTTCATCATTCTCTTTCCAAGTAATTACGTATAATTGAATAGAATCTTATTGAGTCCTGGGAGCTAAACAGTTGTTTTCTTTTTGTGAGTTTGGGAGGGGAGAAAAAAACTAGAGGATGAGCATCATGGGTGGCAGTATTGCATTTCTTCCTCTCTGCCTGAATTCCTACTCAAATCCATCCATCTTACAATGCAAGATTAGGATTCCTCCTTTCTTTCTCGTTAAACCATCAACCAAGTAAACCTTGACTTTCGTCATACTTTCGATGAGTTCATTCCTGGTTTTATTCCGATTTAAAATAAGTCTCTGGGGTTTACTTTGAATTTGTACAGGAAAGGAGTGTCAAATCTGGGTTTGCCATTGTTATCAATTTGCAAGAACAACGCATCACAAAAATGAAGGAAATTCAAATTGCTTTACTCATTGTGTCATTGATGAACTCAAATGACGAATTTACAGTCTTAAAAGTAAGTTGTATTAATTTGTAGATCAGGCTGGTAGGCCAGTCGACCGTTGCATCTGTCACAATATAATATTTCAATGCATTCTTTTAAATTTATGCCTTGACTCCATTTACTAAAAAATTTGACTTAATGTGCTGAATATAAACGAATTTGACAATTAAAATTAGTACTACGAAATAAAGATTTTTGCTTTATAGATAAAATTTGCGTATGTGACTTAAAGAAGCGGTTATACTAATTGTGATTCTTGAACTTTCCGCGTGGATTATCTCAAACCCCCTGGTGTTAGTCTATCATTGTTTCATTTCAACAGTTGATGAATTCCTCCTTGTTTTTATTTCGTAACAACCACACCAATGTGTAATGTGTGAGAAGGAAATGCGGATTTCAAAGTAATTTTGAGTTCCTCTTCACCAGGAAAAATGCCCCACATTTGCACAATGCTCGTCCTTGTATGGTCTCATCCTGTTTAACTTATTTCAAGACTAAAGATAACACAATACACGTTGTTTTGCCATGATTTTTTTTGGTATTTGACCAGCATCACAGATTTGTAAATAATAGGTTAGGATGAGGAAAAATCGAAAAGCATGATTAATGAGAGTTATGCCATAAGTCAAATTTGCAAATTCTTGCGTCTCCTTGAGCAAAACTATCTCCTTAAACTGTACTATATGCAAATGAATCTTTTTCTGAAGAGGAAAGGATGGGCGGCTATCCATCCGTATCTCTAATCTGACTAAGATGAGCAGACAGGTAAATCCGTAAGTGATTTAGACGACTAATCCACGCCCAAGCAAATATTACGTTTCTGTCCGCGTTCCACTACCATGAAGGGTGCGTTGTTATTCAATCAACAGAACAACAAGGGATTTCACACTTGACTTAACTGCCTTGACCCTGACACGCCCGAATCACATAATTTCCAGCTAGTCGGGGTAAATCGCAAGGAGAACAAAGGATTTCGTTTTTCAGTCCTGGAATAAGATAAAGAAATTACAGTCCGTCTGGTTCCTTTGTGCTCTGCATGCTGTGAGACTGACGAGACAATAATGGATGGTTTCGTTGGAATTTATTAGGTAAGCTAAAATTAGCAGCATTCTTCGAAAGTGTCTGTGTAATTTAAAAAAATTGAAATCCCGGGGTTGTAAAACGTGGTATTCAATTAAAGGTAACACAGCAAGAATATTTATGGCGATATATTTACAT
>JAAXYW010001760.1:0-19125 GCA_036851895.1 Orthonychiurus folsomi | reverse complement strand
AGTGTAATTCTTTTTGCTTATACTACTTCTACTACTGGAAGTGTCTATTTTTGCAGATTTCAATTAAATTGACTCGCATTTAATTAATAATTATATTTTCAATTTGAAACACCCTATTTTGACTATTTTAAAAGAAGTAATTATTACCTCATCGACGCCACACATGTCCCTCTCCTTTTCGGTTTTGCGAACTTTAACCTTACTCTTATATACATATGTTTGGTCTACTTGCAGTGTGCGATGTAGAGGTTTAAATTTGTTTTGAAACAAAAACTTAGAGCCGAACTGGTGGATATTTCTCATCCGTATAAAGTTTTGACTGCGTTTCTGTTTAAAAATTGCTTTGTCATATAATCATTTAAGGTTGAATATGAAAACGGTTTCACATTGCATACCAAATGCGGAGACTTGGCTGAGTAATAAGCATGTCTGAGAAGCTCAGAATCTTTAAAAACCAAAAGCCCGGCCAAAGTCTGACACTCGGGCAATGGTGTCAAACACACAATATGTTTGCTATCTTCAATCT
Organism: Orthonychiurus folsomi; assembly: GCA_036851895.1. Classification (NCBI taxonomy): domain Eukaryota; kingdom Metazoa; phylum Arthropoda; class Collembola; order Poduromorpha; family Onychiuridae; genus Orthonychiurus; species Orthonychiurus folsomi. Next base: position 18,599 of record JAAXYW010001760.1, on the reverse strand, counting down.
CAGATACTGAAGCAAACAACGTTGGAGCAAATTTCAATATCACCGGTTCGAGTTGAGTAATAAGATTAGCAAATGAGATCCAAACGTCATCTTCCGGATGCCTCGTGTTTTCCCAAATTGTTTCTTGTAATTTTCTGGAAACAAAATATTGAAAAAATTAGGGTATAGTTCATTGTCTTCCCACTTAGTCCTTCAGGTCAGTAGTACAGAGTACTGTGTTAAAGTGCTCAAGCAGTTTGGCTTTGGAAGTAAGGTCATCTAAAGATATTCTAGTAAGTATTCTAGACACAAATTAGGCGAATCATGCCTGCAATAATCAAATCTGAGAAGGATTCCAGCTAGTTCAAATTTGCGCTTCCAAAAATAACTACTGTTTGTAACGCGAATATACTATTTGAATCGCCCTTTGTATACTTGCTAATCGTTATCTCGAATCTTACTTGACGGCATAAACAGGTCTTGGGCGATGATGTGCCCACATCCAGTAATTCATTTCCATCCAACTGCACCAGACCTATAAAAGTAGTAGATCAAAAATGGTCTGAGCAACTACAGAAGAACCTTCCCAATAAAATAAATGCCAACATTGTTGTTGACTGAATCAAAATTACTAACGTGAAGAAAAATGCAGGCCGACTCCAGAAGCTTATGGTCCCATGCGCAACATTCAACGATTTTAGATAAGCGTTCCGCAACAATGCCGAACATTTCCATGCTGAAGTGGATGAGATTTTGAATCTTGTCGTCAAAATTCTTAACTGAGTTCCCTGGAAACAGATTATTACAGGTAATGCTAGCGATCCAATGTCAGGTACAAAGTATCAAGAGTTAGAGTCTCAAGTGTAGTCTCAGTCTCGGCAATTATCTACTTAGTGGTCATAAATACGACTCTTTCCAGCAAAAGCAGACCTGATTTGGGTTTCGGTGGAGCAAAACGGTGGATCATGATCATATTGAGAGTCAGTATTTGTGTCAAACGCAACGGTGGAAAGCCATTACTTGTGTTACAGAATAGTCTCTCAAAGTACACAAGTGCTTCTTGCGCAACATCGTCCAAAGTGTCCAATCTAAAGTTCAAGTGCGAAATTAGCTAAGAATATTCCTTGAAACAGCCGATTAGAAAAACTTACCCAATATGCGTAAAAAGCTTTCCTAAATAATTGACATATGACAGAGAAAAACGGCTATACACTTCTCTATCAGTCATTGTTTTAAAATGAACTTCCTTAGTATGAGGGTCCTCCGGAAGTCTAGGAATAGACCAAGTTGGGCCTAACGAATTTGGCCAGATCTGCATTCGAATAAAACGTCTCCAGTCGACTTGGCCTTCAGTCTTATTGGTTTTAGCGAACCATGAGGTGGGTTCCACAATTTTGTACTGAAATATATAAAGGTATGATGCCTCCAATCATTAAGAACCCATTAGATCACCACGTATACAAACCCAGAATACGGAAGACAATAAAAATAATTCTTAGAGTCTATCGCTAAGACACGTATTAAGCAAGCCTGGCCCATAAAATATAAGAAAACTTGTAACCAAAGGCTAATTACCTTTTTGTAAGCTACGTCATAGAAGTCTAGCAAGTTCTCTCGAGCTTCTTCAATGGGCTCTGGTGCTACTAAGGCTCGAGTGAAATTGTAGGCAATACCAACAACATCGCCCTGTTCAAAGACAAAAGAATTCAAGCAAATTAGCATTTGCAATGCTTCTTGCTCTTACTAACAGTTAGTAAGTAGTTACTATACTAGCGTCCAGGAATCAGTTACAAAATTTGTAAAGCCTTAATATTCTACCAATCTGCAATAAACTACACAAATAAAGATAAAGTTAACTCTTACGGCACTGAGCATTAAATAAAGCTTTTGAATCTGAATCAATCTGAAACAAGCATTAATAAAGAGATTGTGTCGTGCTTTTCGCCTTACCTTTTCTCGCATAACAATCCCCATCTGATAAAATGGACGTGCATTCCCAGGGTTCATTTTTTGAGCTCTTTCATAATACCTTTAAATAAAATGATTTAGATTATGACTAGTCAAGTTAAAATTAAAATCAAGCAGCACAGCTAAGAACACCACTGGTGAGCGGTGGTAATAATCCATCATAAGCATGCATACAAATTGCTTAAGTTTAACTTCAAGTTGATCATGTAACCTCACCTCATGGAATTCGCGAGATGTCCAGGATCTGCGTAGTTGTATCTGTGAGCGTCACCAATATTAACAAGAATTCTAGTGTACATCTCTAATGCGGATTCGGAGAAATTGCGTATCTTGTTCCGCTTCTTGAACCGCGCAGCCCCGTGAATATTGCTCCAGACTATAGGGTGAGATTTGTCAATCCATCCTAGCAGATTTTGAAAGTAGTTCATGCCCTGTGAAAAATCAATAATAGCAATTACATTTGACATAGCTCAAAACCCTTCGTTAGGGCTTTCGACTTTCAACATCATTTGGATTCGTAAATTAATAAAAACGTTTTGATACATTCACCTAGACCAATATAGATGTGATGTATCAAACAAAACAAACTTAATTTAAGTAAGATTGTTTTTTACCCGGATCAAAACCTTGGGTAATATATTCTTGCTGATATGTTATAATGTTAATATGTTAATAAAAACGTTTTGATACATTCACCTAGACCAATATAGATGTGATGTATCAAAATGGTACAAAACAAACTTAATTTAAGTAAGATTGTTTTTTACCCGGATCAAAACCTTGGGTAATATATTCTTGCTGACATGTTCCTTTTTATCCGGATTCTGTTTGATAAAGTTCCTAGCTGAGTCGACAAACTGATGAACAATACATCGCCAGACTCTCTGATCAAGCCCATGTCCGATGATATATTCGAAATCCTCTTGAAGCAAACTTGTTGCCGCCTCCTCAACTTGCAATCTGCGTCAAAAGTTTGTCTCGCTTGAGAATAGTTCTATTTCTTAAGATAAGATCAATAAATATTGTGTTAATTTGTACTTACATGAGGTATTCGACTTCCTTCCATTGGACCCCGACTTGAAGAATGGTCTTGCCCTTTGTAAATGCATACAAGGCAGCTTCGGCAGTTTTCAAAACAGATATCATCACGTACACAGCAGGAGCTTTAGTGTCTCCGCCTCCGTCCATCTTACCTAGTTCTAGATCACCGACTGTCTTTGACTCTTAACTTAATTCGTCGATACTTAGATTTAGAATACAACATATTTTGTTTCGTCCGTCTGTTCGAACAGCAAGTTGTTGACGCCCGCCGACTTCGCGCAACCACTTCACAGATCCACAACGAAGTTGGATTTGGTGGCCGCGCCGCTCGCACTCATTGGTCGCCACATCAATGCTGCCATTCCATGCAAGTTCAATCTCTGTCCGGTGATTCATTTCCCGCTTATAAAGTCAACTCAAATTCACCGCATGGCATGGATACCAACCATCATCACGCCGAGCTGGAAATTAAGTTTAACTTATGCCTTGACGATTTTGGAAGTGTACATCCTTTAACGACCATTCGGCTTCTTTAAATTTTATTAAGTGTGCCAGGATCGTATAGAGCTTTCGGAGTGCATTCATCAGCACAACAATTGTTCGATAATATCTGCCAAGCTATGGCTTCTATTAACTCCATTATTATCGACGGCGACCTTTTTCAGGGCCACTACGATGAGTCCAACGCATTAGTGCTTCCTAGTAAGCGTGTTAAACGGGATTCTAAACCAACTCAAGTTGAGCAATACAAGAAACAGCGTTTACTCAGCAAGAAACAAAGGTAATAGTTTAATTTAGAATATTAATAATAGAAAAGTAACATTCTCTAGTCTCTAACTCTAGAAATTTTGAGTTTTAATTGCCAGGCATTAAGTAATACTGTACGCGTGCTTAAGTACTGTCACTGTAGTGTAGTACTATTTTGTAGTTCACTTTCGACAAGGAATTCATTACTCTTTAATAATTATTTTATGAATAATAATAATAAGAGAAATCGAGTGGCTGGTTTTAATTATTTGAAAGATTAGTTACTTACTATTTGCAGGAAATCATTAGAAAAAGTTGTGAAGAGGCGGGGTGATAAGAAAAATCGGGCTGAACTACTAAACGAATTACAAAAACACGTGCTGCCAGACAATGTATACAAGTCTTTCACACCCCTCGTGCAAGTCCAGAAAACGTGTAAAGGGGAACGAAGAAAGAAGAACAAAGTCAACAAAGCATTTGCCAAAGACTCAGATTTAGTTGGAAACTCTACAAACACAAAGAGCCACCGAACTAATGGGATGGAGAGTGATGGATCAGACATTTCGAAAGAAGAAATTAAGCAAGTAAATAGACCGGATCTTGTCATCTGTGCTCAAACCTGTAAAACCCCGTCAAGAACTCAATCAGACAAACAAAACCAAAGTGATAAGAGCCAGGATACTTTGAAAACTTCCCCAATAACCGCTATCAAGTTTCCAAATAAAAAGTCATCCAGAGCAGACAGAGCCAATGAACAGGAGAAACGGAAAATCAATGATTCGAAGGGCTTGAAATTTGTAATTCCGCATCGTACAAAAGAAATTGAAAGTATACGATCAAAACTGCCAATTATTGGAGAAGAACAGGCAATCATGGAAGCTGTCAGAGAGAATCTAGTAGTTGTGATTGCTGGAGAAACTGGATCCGGAAAGACTACTCAAGTGCCTCAATTTCTTTACGAGGCAGGGTATGCCAGAGATGGTAAAATGATTGGTTAGTTGTGTATAATTTTCTTTGCTTACCCTTTTCATGGTCTCAACTTAAGTGATTATTAATTGCTTTACGACTTTACAGGCGTGACAGAACCTCGTCGGATAGCTGCTATTGCTATGTCCCAACGGGTGTCCAAAGAATTGAATCTAGCAAAAAATGTTGTTTCCTATCAAATCCGGTTTGAGGGAAACACTTCAAAGAAAACTAAAATCAAGTTCATGACTGACGGTGTGCTAATGAAAGAAATGGAAAAAGACTTTTTACTAAGTAATTACAGTGTCATCTGCATTGACGAAGCTCATGAGCGATCTCTTTATACTGATATACTCATTGGTACGCAAAAAGTATTTTACAGGTTAACTTAACAGCTTACCCAGTCGAAATCCTACATTTAAAATAATTTCTGATATTGTAGGCCTGCTTTCCAGAGCGATTGGTGTCAGACATAAAAGTGGTGACCCTCTTAGAATTGTAATAATGTCGGCCACAATGAGAGTAGAGGATTTCACTAGTAATCCGTTATTATTCAAGACGACTCCATCTTTAATCCACATCCCTGTTCGGCAGTTCCAAGTCCATATTCACTTCAATAAAGTTACACCTGATAACTATTTGGACGCGGCCAGGAAGAAAGTGGCCAAAATTCACAAGACTCTTCCTGTTGGTGGTATCCTGGTTTTTGTGACTGGTCAAGAAGATGTCAAAAGGCTGGTCAAGATATTGTCCAATATGTTTACTAAAGTGAATACTGATGCAGAGGAAACTTCACCAACGGTCAAAAAATCTAAGTCTAAGGTTGTTGAGTTTGATTTGAAGAAACTACCTACCTTTCCAGTTAAGGACGGGGAAGAAAACTCCGATGATAGCGATGACAATAGTATGGATGAGGATGTTGGCGATGATGATGCACAGCGGAAACCCCTCCATGTCATCCCCTTGTATTCTATGCTGTCTACCTCAGAGCAAACAGCGGTGAGCAAACACAAAACAACAATCATCAGCAATAAGGACTTGTAATTTATTTTCTCGTTTATGTGTCAGATATTTCAACCCCCTCCTCCCGGAATGCGCGTATGCGTTGTTGCCACTAATGTCGCGGAAACATCTTTAACAATCCCTAACATTAGGTTAGACACAAGTTTAAAAGGCACCGAAATGACCAAAAGCGATTAACTATTAGAAAGTGATTTAAAATTTGTTTCGTTGTAATTAGATACGTAGTAGACTGTGGGAAAGTTAAACTGAAACTGTGGGATAAGGTAACCGGAGTCCATAAATTTGAAGTCAAATGGTGCTCTAAAGCATCAGCTGAACAAAGGGCTGGTCGGGCTGGCAGAACTGGACCAGGACATTGTTATCGGTAATGGAGAGTCCACGTTTAGTAAAGTAAATGGGGAATCGTGAATTTAAATGTGCACTCGGATTTCAGACTGTTCTCATCTGCAGTTTATAATACCGAGTTTGGCGATTACTCGATTCCAGAAATTGCTGTTCGCCCTGTAGATGACATGATTCTTCTAATGAAATCCATGTCAATTAATCATATTCACACGTTTCCCTACCCTACACATCCTGGGGACGAGCAACTGGTGGCTGCAGAGCGTTTATTAATACTTCTGGGAGCGCTGGAAATACCAGCTCATTTGACATCCTCGAATGTGAAAGGGGATAAAAGTCGAATAACTCCTATTGGAAAGACTATGGTCTACCTGCCAGTCAGTCCCAGATATAGCAAAATGTTAGCCCTTGGTTTTACGCATTCCGTAGCGGAATATGTCATCACACTTGTCGCAGCACTTTCAGTTCAGGTAAATCGCACATTTATACACTAGCATTAGTGCATTTCACTTGAAATTGTTGATTTAGGAAATGCTTCTCGATGCACACTCTGACTCGGATGACAGAGTGACAAGATTGAAATGGCAACAAATTCGGCGAAGATGGGGTGGAACAGGATCTTCACTATTGTTAGGTAAGTTCATTGTATGTGTGACAAGTTACAATCAGATTCAGATGTAAGAAATATAAAATGTATACAATTCTTTTTTAGGAGATTGCATGGTTCTATTAAGAGCAGTGGGGGCATTTGAATATGATGGTGGATCTTATGAAAGCGCAGTAGGATTGGGCCTTCGTTACAAAGCAATGCTGGAGGTTCGAAAATTGCGGAAGAAGTTGACTACAGACATTAATCTTGTCGTTGAATCGCAAGAAACTTTGTTGAATCCTCAGATGAAGCCCCCCAGTATCGAACAGTGTGATATACTACGACAAGTGATACTCAGCGGTTGCCCTGACAGAATAGCTAGAGCGATCAGCCCAGATGAGTTGACTGGTGATATGCGAAAACTGAAACATGCCTATTGGTGCGGATATTTTATTAGTTATAACCAGCTTACATCAAGAGAAAGACATCACGTCGTTTTATTCAATTATTTATTATCCGTTTTCAGGTGCGGAGACCTTGAGGACCCTGTGTTTATTTATGATTCATCTGTACTTCGAGGAACATACCCGGAATGGATCGTTTACCAGGAATCATTTGAATTTAATGGAAAGATTTTCCTTAAAGGAATTACTGCCATTGATCCAGATTGGATCCCGACAGTTTGTCCGGTACTATTTCAGGCGGGTCCACACATTTAGGTTTCGTAGTTACTTCAACAAGAAAAAGTAAACGAGGTTAAGCATTTTGTAATACATTGTTTTCAATTTGTTCAGAAATAGTGCACTTTTACGTATTTAATAAATCACAATGGGGATTCTAAATACTAATCATAGTTTTTCGTTCAGATTATAAACATGAGGTATTGAGAAGTGTATTCAGGGATACTGGGATTGAGATTTTGTTGAAATTTAAATTGCGGGATGACGATGGTTCTCCAATCTAAAAGTTGATCGACAACAAAAGGCCCTTAAGATGTTACTTTTGACAAAGGATGATAATGCTTGAATCAGTAATTTCGAGTCAGCGTTGTCAAGTTAGAAACATCTTTATTCTTGTCAAATTCAGCAGTCACACTTGCGGGCTCAACTCATCAGGTTATGGGACATTTAGTTCGGGTAGTTCTTAGTCGTGAGAATTCATTCACACGCTATCAGCCGACATGTCTATTCTGCTAAGTATTGAACCTGCACAAATTTGTGGTCTTGTCATTTAAACAAGTCTGATCTTGTGATATTGAGCCTCGAATAAAGCCCTGATTGGTGATTATATAGCTACATCCTTTGTAACAAAAAATGGTAAGATATAAAACCTTCAAGTATTAATAATTAAGTACAGAAGGTGTCCCATATATGTACTTCAAGAACCGGAAGGATTACATTTTACATAACTCAACTTTTAGTATGTGTTCTTTCCGGTCCATGACACGTTTGGGGGACCCTTTACTTCGAGATTGACTTCTTGACACCTCAGTACACATTCTAGAGCTTAGAATAGAAGTGCAAGGAAGCACATGAACGGAAAGAATATATAATTTATATTTTGGCTGAGATCAAGATTACTGACTATTTTCTTAACCCAACCAGTAGTTTAGATTTTTAAATCAGACAAAAAAGTGAGCTTGCTCACGAAGCTCGCACAGATTAGGGCATTTAACACCATTATGACTGTATGACTATAAAAAGCGGATAACGTTAACGCTATTGTTTGTTGTCTTTGATAGCCTCCTTTTCCTTTAGTTCTAGGGCCATTGCTGCATGTTCCTCCTCTTTGGCTTTGCAGTACTTCTTATGAACAAACCAGTGAAGGCGCTGGCATTCTTTATCGCAGTAAGTATCGAAGTGACACCTGGCACATTTCTTCGTCCCATCTTCCTCACCACAAGTAGTACATGGATCTTTGTCCCTGAAGCCCTTCTGTCCGTTTACTAGGCTGCATATGATTCCCCAAGCTCCGGGGTCCTGACAAATCTATAAAGAATATCAGAAGTAATTCCATTAGACAGGGTCTGATTCTCAGATTACACTATTTGATTGAAGCAATCAAGGCTGACCACAAGCTGTTCGTCGAGTCTTGAAAGAAAGAATAATAGTTTTGAAAATGTGGCTTCACAATGAAGACGCACAAACCTTTGTATGCGTCAAACTAGTGACAAGCTGTTGCATTATCGTTGTTTCGGGATAACGGAAACTTTGGACCCCTCGCCTTAGAAGCACATCCAATGCCTCAGGTATTCCACCAGGTGTACCACATTTCAGCATGGTCTTGATGAAGCGTTCAATTGGATCTTTCTCTTTTGCTTTACAAACTTCCTTTCTAATTTCTCCTAATATGTGCGAGATTAAATGGACTTTAATCCCTACTATCTCGTTCGCTTCCACGCCCTGTGAAAAAGCAAGTGAGAATCAACATTGTGGATTCGCGATTGAAGTTTAACTTTGCTACTTACTATCATCAGGATAGAATGGCTCACCTTTTTCATTTCGCGTTCATTCATAAGTGACATCACCTTTGCTACCTCTGGAATATGGTCCATCATCACATCATGTTTCTTGATTATAAGCGCTATTCTCACTGGATGAAAGTTAACCTGAAATGTAATGTAATGCATACAAATTCATAAGCAAACGTACATACGGCTTAGAAAGTAAGTAATTGAATTACCTGTGTGACGAGATTGTGCAACGGAGATACGAGAAAAGGACTCAATTTTGGAGAATCTTCTAACTCATGCGGGACTGAGAAGTACACGACATTCTTCTTGTCGATAAATGTATTGATCACAGATACACACTTATGGTTACCTAAACGCATTCACATAATACTAAATTCAAAATCTCGTGTCTCACGCGAATGCGAGAGAGACTGTGAAGGCAAATGGAACGGCTTTTCAACATGACAAAGTATAATATCCTTAAAAGTTGTATCCAAATCATGACAATATTAGAAATAAGAGGAACGAACCAACTAATGCAGCCATTTGAGTTGCAGTTCTGCCAATGGAATTCAGTGCGGAAGACTTTGCGCCATGCTCCATAAGTAGTTGACACAGGGAAGCGTTTCCGGACAAAGCAGCGAAATGAAGAGCGGTGTAACCATTATGGCTATTCCCACCAGACGCAGTAGCACCCTAGACAAGACAACGTCCACAAAATTACATCAACATTCTCTATTCGTAGTAAAGCATGTAATATTGTAATTGTAGTTCGTATTATTGGCAGTTAGAAACCGAAAACGGCATTCATTTTGCTTAGTATCTTCATGTTGGGTTTCCTTTTGATCTTTCAATTTCAAATTTTGTTAATTTAAAAACAACAGTTTCCTTGCCTCTGATTTTCATTCAGCTGCCCTACATCGTATTCAGTTAATGCTTTATCTCTCACAAGATCAAGATACAATTTATTTGCGTGCGGCTTGGTAGATAGGAGGATAGCAGGCAGGCGGAAGTTTTACGCCTCGTTAATACATTTTCCTCTACTGCTCCCCTGCCATGCCTTTACCTTTCATTTAGTTTCCATTTGTCAAGAACATACGTTTCGCATTTATACTTTTTGTTTTTGCGTTTACCGTGCTTCGATCGTTCCCTTGCCGTTCCAAAAAAGTTGAGAAGGCGCAAGGGAAATACAAAGTGAAATCTAAATCCAAAAATGAAAAGCATAATTTTTGGATTTGCCGACGGCGACGGCATGCCGTCAGCATTCCGAAAGCAAACTGATCCGGGTATAAAGCGTAAAAAAACATGCCGCTTGTGATTTACCGAAAAACCACGGCAAGAGCACGGTAAATGGTGAGTATAAAGGAGGCATTGTTGTGCAGAAACTCCTTCATAACGCACATCATATACACCTCTTCAACTGAACTCTAAAGTTTACCTTAACCTTAACGTTGTTGATCGCCCTAACCATAACTTGCTTTTGGATCTTGCTCGATAGTATTTGGCGATACAAAATTATCGTAAACTTTAAGCAATCGTGTTGGAATTTATGTTCCTTAAACTCACCGCTTAGTGCTTATGCAATCAATAATATTTATAATTATTGGCTTAGAACTCACCATGTCCAGCAGAATTTGGCACATTTCTTGATTGCCACGATAAGCAGCATGTTCCAACGGACTCATCCCTAAATAAAACAAAGTAGAATAATAGGAGGCACTGAAGGTTAACGAGAGAGGGTGGTAAGAGGGATATCCTACTCGTCCCTCATGTCACCATGTAAAACTAAGTAATTAGAATTGCTCGCTTTAAATCTGTGTTATGATTAATAGGTAGATAAATCTTGCCATGGACATCTAAAATAAATGCGCTTTCCAGATTCGAAGATAAATACTGTTTAACAGCGGACAGGTCATTGCGTCCAATCAGTGAAAATAATTCTGAACCAGAAGGACCCGCGGTTGGAGCGATTTCTTCGCCACTGGACTTGGCGTCCACTTCGGTCTCCATCCTTTTATCAAATGCACCGCTTGACCAGACAGGTCACCAAATTCCCTTTGTTCCCAATAAAATTAAATCCGCCCTAATCAATATACGTCAACTTCAGAACATACTAATTTCACTCTCCAAGAATCAATTCAATTCCGACGACTCACCACGCTGGACCAAAGCTCGTAACTCACTTCTGACCGCAACTTCTTGCCGTCGCGTTCTTCGCCTCAAGAATGAATGTATACTAGTGTAGTTAGGCAGGTAAGTCACTCACATCGTCCCATCTCAATCCCTCCGCACAGCACATGAGAACCAACCAAATGCACACACGGATCGACTTGAAAGATTGCACAAAAGCACAGCACAACCATAATACCATGCACCATGACTTCATTTCAATTTCGATTTGAACACAAATGTCCGCTTTGAGCATTTATCTCAACGTAAGGCACAGAAGGTAGGAATGGATTTCTTGAATGCCTTTGATGCGTGTGCTTGTTCGTAAAAAAATGAGTATGTGGGTGTTCGGAATGATTTGTAATTTAAATATTTATAAATTCCGGAAGTGTAAAAATACATTTTGACCACGAATAAATATTATTTTAATGCCATGACTTTATTTTATGCTTGTTACATTCATTGGAAGTGAAGTGTGGGGGTATCTATGAACGTTAGGTTTCAATCCATAATGAATGTCAAAATTTGATTGAATTTGATAAATTAAATGTTGAAAGCAAAGTTTCCCTTGTTTTCCCAATTTAGAGTATTAAGAATTACTTCACATTATTTGTCTACGTGTTTAGCTTTCCAATAAGAGTTCTGCGGCCGGCAGAATTGGCAGAAATAAAGTGCTCTTGCTAAATGCTACGAAAGCTCAATGCAAATGCAAATGGGTTTAGGGTTTAGTGGATTTGTCGCATCTCGCATGTCCATATTTTGTTTGGAAGTAATTGTAAGCTTTACTTCAAAACAAAATAAGGACATAATGCGACAAATCCAACCACTGGAACTGCTGTGCGACGAACAATTTTACTAATTCCAGCGCTAAGAAAGCACAGATTTAATATCAGAATTTAACAAGCCACAGCTTAAATGAATAACTAGCAAATTAACAAAATGGACAGATAGCACCTGTTTTGCAATGTACACTTTTATATAGTAGTGTAGATTATAGAATAATTCTAAATATTCTAGCAGAAACCTTGAACTTTTAAAGAACGTACAAGGCTGAAGAGTAATTGGATAATTCAAGAACTAGATGCCGTAAATGACCTAATAGAACCCCCTGCCCTAATAGAACCTCCGTCTGTGGATGGATTCTGGGAATAGAACCCCACGCCCTAATAGAACCCCCTGGCCTAATAGAACCCCCTACTCCCTGCCCATAGAATCTCTCCCTCCCGTGTTTCTATGTCCCACTCGCTCATTTCCATCCCGCAGGTATTTTCGTTTCTCGCTTAGAACCACATGCTCTAATAGAACCCCCTGTCCTAATACAACCCCCTCCTAGAAGTGTCGATTTTAAATAGAACCCCGGGGGTTATAATAGGCCATTTACGGTAATGATTTACTGCAAGCTCAAGGAAGAAGAAAGTTCTACCAATTAGGGAAGCAGGTTCGAGCACAATGAAAAACTAAAAGACAACTCGAGAAAAGCATGTAACATATGGCACTTTCTACTTTAATACTTTAAGTAAGAATTTGAACACTATGAATCGTGGATTTTCTGAATTTAAAATGAAAAGATAAAAGGTTTAAGAATAGAAGCATTTGTTATTATTTTATAACTCATTTTATCTTAGTTTAAAGCTTTAAAGCGCATTTAGACTCCGCTCAGCACAGTCTAGTCGCGACTAGACTGTGCCGGGGCGGCGGCCGAACTCGTCTTATTATAGTATTATAGGTATTTCAATTTGTGGCCATCGTATTAACAGAGATACCTAGTAAATTGAGACACACTCACACTATATTTTAAACCAAAATCATCCCTTTTCCGGATTTTACAAATTATGCTATGTCGTGTTCTATGTACGAAGTAAAAGAATATACAAATTTGGCCTCTTTCAAGTTCGTCTTGTTCTATAAAAGTTCCTTCAACTATCGCCTTAAAAAAATTATCAAAGAAAGATGTATGCTTGCTTGGCCTGCCCTTATTCAACCTATAGTTAAAAATATCTGCTTTTTCTTAGTTTCCAGCACTTCGCATACAGAACTATTAGTTATCCACAGAACTGAATTAACAGCAGGAATTAATTGATGCAAGTGGTGCTGAAAAGAATCATTTATTAGAATCAATTCGACAAATAAATGGAGAAATTCTGGGAGACTTCTTGTCAAATGGAAGCGGACTTGATGACCAGAGAAAAATGGAAACCAGGATTTAAAGCTGTATGTGCAAGAGCTGCGTATCAGTTTCAAAGTTCAACGGGATAATGCGGCTCGACCGCAAGCATTTGTACAAAATTGGAATTTGCGCAAGCGCGGCGACTCGTCATCTCCCTTGCAAAACTTAGAGATCAAAGGTCAGGTCAAGCTATGACCTGCATAAAATTTCTCAGCACAAGTTCCTGAGAACAATGACATGCTAAGTGCCATGCTCCTCTACATAAGCTAAGCTCAGTGCCTTAACTAAAAGGTCAGGTTAAGTTATGACCTCAGGAAAATTTCCCAGTACTATTTGATGAGAACAATGGCATGTCACATGATATAGTTGTCTTCCATTTTGGCTAAGGTCAATGCCCTAACTCACAGGCCAAAGGTCAGGTCAACATCTGACCCCGCCCACGGAATGCTCGTTGACGCTGACCTCCTGAACATTTTAAGCTATCAAGCTCCGAGACTGGTTCAGTAGTTTTAGAGGACATAGAAGACAGACAAACAAACACACACGCAAACATTCCACTTTAGTATGTGTATGATGCATGGTTACACTACTAGTCCCTGCGAAATGTATGAAGCTTATGAATGAGAGATAATAACGATTCATTGTGCCAATTATTGTCTTTTAAATTATTGTTTATACAAAACACAATTAATACCTTTACTAGTCACGCACATGGAGAAAATTAACAAGTGAAAGCAATCTATTTAAGTGACGATAGGAGGAGAATGTTACAGAAAGAGATGTAAAAGGCTAACAATGCTGTCGCGCTTCGGTGTGTATGAGAAGCCGTCACAAGCCAAGTCAGCCAAACCTGGTTATTTTCGGAGAATCTATCATTTATGGCTACACTAGTATTTCTGAGCAAAATGATACTAATTAGACCAGAACATCAATAACAAATCCGAATTCGGAAGTAATTTAAAATCCAATGTTTGAATTTAATCTTGATGTAAAGGTATCTGTTAAGACTGTAAATTGATTACATGCACGTTAACAACGATTTTCGATTCGAATTGAAAAATAAATACGAATTATACAAACCTAAAAATTAATAGAAATCTACAGATTCGTTGTCTCACAGTTTAGTGAACATTCTAAATGGTACAGCAATAATAGTAACTGCTCAACTTGAAATCCCATCCATGGGATCCTAAAATTCATTTTCATGTACCTTTCGATGTATGTATGTAAGAACAAATGTTTAGTATTGTGTAAGGATACAGGATAACGGCTACGTAGGATATATTCACAACTCTTGCTGGTATTAGGTCCTAAAGTATGTACTATATGCAATGTCCCGCAATCCACTAAGGATTTTCAAACGTTTTAAAGGCCGACCTATAATAATTTAATTGGGAGATAGGGATAATAATGATTCATAGTAGGCTTAATATTGCCGAATTTTCTCACTGTCTTTTTCTATTTCTTGATTCACACAATCTTGACTCGAGGATGCAATTCAGAAACACATTTGCACTGCAAAGTCTTTCCAATTGAGTACTTACAACAAATCGTTTACTTTAACAATACGCGTGATTAGTCGATGTTTGCATTGGAGAACACCCGGAACTATTTATTTCACATCCAATGGACCTGAAAAATACAAAAAACAAAACAAATTAACACCCGCTTTTGCTGTCATGTACAGTGCTTCTGTGAAGATTGTACTTAAATTTTGATTGTACTTGTATTTTGCGTCAGGTTCAAATTTTTACAAAATACAATAAAAACGTGTGATACTTACTTCAAACGTGGACGAGAAGTATGTGTTAGTGGTTTTCCAAAAAAAACTCGAATACACACTCAATCAAATTCAGCATGCGTCGATGGCACACACAAAAATTAATTTATATAAGTTAAAATTAAAAACTTCCAATTTTTAATTACTTTAACTGGCTAAACACAAATTTGTTAACTTTCATTCTGTAACTAGTGCTAAGCTAACTTTAAAACAATACAATTGCTTTTAACTTACATTAAGTGTAATAAATTATATGAGTAAAAGACTGACTGGATGGTCAATAATAATTTCGACATCTGGCCAGATGCGCAGTAGATAAGGTACTTGTATATTCCAAAATACAAAAGGAATTACCAACAAACATAGTTTGAACGACGAAGTGGAGAGTGGAGTTGCAACCGAGAAAACATAGGCCTTCACTCACATGTTATAATTAGTTAATGATAATATGGGGTTTGAAAAAACGGGAGTAGTTTCAACAGGCTAAAACAAACAGGGGAAATACTACCGAACCGAATTTGAGTAACCAGGGTCCAAGTCACTCGGGTTTGCTACTAGTTATGATAAGGCTGTTCAAGACTTGAAGAATCACAATCACAATCATAGAGATTATTGACGAATGATGAGTTAACAATTTGCACAACGGTTTATCCTGTTGCGTTCTTGTGGATGGGAAGATATGCTCCAAAATGTGAAACATACCTTCCAAAGTTTTTAATTTGAACAATTTAGACGGGTTAATTAATCAACTCTGGCTAAATAAGAGGTTAAATGCACGCTCACTATGTTATAGTGGACAGTTCATTATAAACGCTACAAACACTGCCCACATGAGCACTATCCACTCCAGACGATAATATTTTCGCTGACCTTCTGCGTATTTTCGTGCGACGAATTTAAGTGTCTCGTCTAGCAGCACAACTGGTACAGATATTTTTAATACGGCCATCCATTCTTCGAGATTCAATGGCGTTGTTTGAAATACAGTCTGCAATTTAAATAATACAAGGTGATCACAATAGGTTCAGAGATTCATTTCAATTCATACTAAGTGTTGGTCTCACCGCAAGAATTTCAACATAAAGAATTACAAAATGGAGAGTCATGGACAGGGCAATTGATGACATGAGCCAAAGGTTAGTCCATGGCGGCATAACCACAAGCGATTGATTTTCTGACAAGCTGTTCATTGCGTTGAGCATTTCAATAGTGACAAGTACTGACAATGCCATGGTCATGGGGTGAGGGTCATTGAACACTGAACAATCGTATCCCTTGAAGATCTCGGGTTCCGTGTGGCAGGCCAAGTGGTGTGTCTGTATGATATTCAGTATTATAATTTGCTAAAATTAATAAAATTAAAATACAGTTTACCAATTGATAGTATGACAACTGAGGACCATCGTGGTGAATCATGTACCACCAAGTGGCTGCTCCAACAGTAGCAGCACCGACGTAACCCCCAATAGCCATGTACCGGAAGAAGAGCCACCCAGAAATTAGAGACTCGTCAGCTTTCCTTGGTGGCTGAAAACAAGTTATTGCTGAATGAGAACTGTAAAGCACGGTTGTAGGTTAAACTACTAAATTACCTTATTCATGATATCCAAATCAGGTGGATTAAAACCAAGAGCGGTAGCCGGAAGGCCATCAGTTACCAAGTTTACCCACAGAAGTTGTACAGGAATTAAAGCTTCTGGGAGGCCGAGTGCAGCAGTCAGAAAGATGGATACGACTTCACCAATGTTGGAAGAAATGAGGTATCGAATGAATTGTTTCATGTTGTTATAGATGGCACGACCCTCCTCAACGGCAGCGACGATAGTACTGAAGTTGTCATCAGCCAAGACCATCTCGGCAGCAGATTTGGCAACAGCTGTTCCAGAGCCCATGGCAATTCCAATCTCAGCCTAATTTATTAAATTCAATACTATTGCTGAAGTGTGTGCTTTTCAAATTAAATAATTCTCCCTCTAACCTTCTTTAGAGCAGGGGCATCATTGACTCCATCCCCAGTCATCGCGGAAATTTCGTTCATAGATTGCAAGTATTCAATAATTTTTGATTTGTGAGCTGGCTCCACGCGAGAGAACAACCTTGACGCTCCAACTGCTGCCCTTTGATCAGGAATGGACAAGTCGTCGAATTCTCGTCCAGAGTAGGACATTCCAGTTGTATCTTCTTCTTCAGTAAATACACCAATTCTGCGGCAAATGGCTTCAGCTGTGCTCTAAAAATCGTTTCCAATTTTAAAATATTTTAAAAGGCGAGTCCAGCAAATGTGCAGCAAAAATTAGATAAATTTACCTTGTTGTCACCTGTGATGACAATGACACGAATGCCGGCTTCACGACACCTCTGAATAGAATCGCGGACTTCCTTTCGTGGTGGATCCAACATTCCCAAGACACCAACGAATGTCATGTTTACTTCATACTGATAAAATTTGGTGGAATCGACTAGATCCATGTCCTCTGGCTTGGGTGGCGTATCAATAGTTGCCAAAGCCAAACAACGAAGGGTATCCCTCCCAGTACCGTACTGCCGTGTTAAGTCCAAAATCTTCTGCTTGACTTGATTTGTCAATGGAAGTTTCTGAGTTCCAACACGGACGTGTGTGCATCTGTCCAACACGCCTTCAGGAGCGCCCTTGCAGAAGATCTTAGGTCCATTGCCAAGCCGGGTTGGCTTAAGAGGAATGCAGAAAGATGACATTGATTTTCGATCTCTAGAGAATTCAAGAGTAAATTCCTTTCGCCATTTAGTTTCTTGATCTTGGCGAACGCAAATAGCGGTGCTTCGTCGATCCAACCCAACCTTGCTGACTCCACTTGGGTTCAATTTTTCGGCCAGGACAATCAGGGCAGTCTCCGTAGCCTCGCCAACTTTCTCAAAAACTTGTTTAAACTACACATGGGAAAAAGTATTTGTGAAGTTTTTCAAGTCTGAACTAAAATGCAATTAAAATGTACGGACCTCGTTGAAGTCAATAGCAGAATCGTTACACATGATGCAGATGGTGCCAATTTCGTGTAGAGCTTCAAAGTCACCGGCCTTTACTTTCTGTCCTCGAAGGAAAACTTCTCCAATTGGCTCGTAAGTGGATCCAGTAATTTCAAACTCGTTAAAGCTTGAATCGTTACCCTCAAGCTTATCGAAAATAAACAATCTGAATACATACAAAACTTAGGTATTGTTAATGTTTTAGACTCATCGTGTACCAGTAATTCAATAAGATTTACCGGCTGACGGACATCTGATTCGTGGTAAGAGTTCCAGTTTTATCAGAGCAAATGACTGAAGTGCAACCGAGAGTTTCTACAGAAGGCAAACTTCGCACAATTGCATTCTTTTTGGCCATACGGCGAGTTCCAAG
>JAAXYW010001759.1:0-16407 GCA_036851895.1 Orthonychiurus folsomi | reverse complement strand
GCAAGTTATCTAGTGCAATATGAAGGGCTAGGGTACCCTACAAGGCTGTATCTAAGGGTACCGTGCAGAATGTCGGGTAGAATTGGCCTTCCAACAAAAAAATTTGAAATTTAAAAAAAAAATAATTTTTTAATAAATTTAATTATTTGACTATAATTAAACCTGGACGGTAACAGCGTTTTAGCAGACATGTGGTTTCACGGGAAAAATTTACGCAAAAATAGCAATACGACTATAGTCGTCTACGGCTGGGAAAGGGTTAACAAGGGATTAGAATTGAGTGTTGGGATTAACGATAATCTGGATTGGGATTGAACTTTCACTCAGGAAACCATCCTTGATACTGTTATTCACACCTTTTAAAATTGAAATTTATTTAATAAACGCCGGGTCCGAATAAGCGCCGGAGCTCTAATTAACGCCGGGTCTCGAGGGGTCATTTTTAAATAAACGCCCGGGCGTTTATTGGGACATTTACTGTAATATAATATATAGGCGTCCTACCTTTGTCATAGGATATCCCGTCAAAAATCTCATTTATTTGATTCGGATCAACCACGTCCACTGAAACGGGATGTGACGAAAGCAAAACATCTTGATGGAATGCTGTGTGAATCTCATCATTAGCGAAGAATTCCATTTTCTTCCAACTTGGTTCAGCCTTAGAACAAATCCGAAATATTATTACGAATTTAGAAGATAATTTAGAATAGTATTATCATTTGAATTAGTTTATCTTACGAAATCAACCCCGTGGTATTCCATCATACTCGCGAATCCTTCCAGAAATAAATTTCATTACATCAACCAAATCAACTTTAGCATTAGCATTACCTTCATTCAGCCATAGATCTTTCCACCTGGAAATAAAAAAATTAAAGTAGAGTTAGTTTACAAGATAATTTTTTTTTCAATTTTTTGCAAACTGCCTGTACCAGCTCGGAGTTACCAAATCTCCAAACCACTGATGCGCCAATTCGTGCGCTATTGTGGTTGCAATGTTATCTTTGCTCGCCTCTGCTGTGACGTTCGGCTGGTACAAAATTTCCGACTCTCTGTCCGACCCAAAGAATTTGGAGTTAAACTAAACTTCATTCAAAATCTTAGTGTATCACAGTACTGACTTGCAAATTATACACCCCCAGTTTTCCATAGCTCCGTCTTCAAAGTCGGGGACAGCCACTATATCCATTTTGGGGAGTGGGTATTCCACACCGAAGTACTTTTCGTAAAATCCAATAACCTTTACTCCAATATCCAATGCGTATATCGTCTGGTTAAACACGTTCCATCTGGCCCAGACGCGTAAACTCTTCACATGTCCAGTCAGTGGGCTTGTAAATTTAGCCTCACGATAAGTAAAATCTGATATAATGAAGGCCAACAAATAAGTCGACATCGGTGGCGACTTTTCGTAGTGATCCCACTCCCAGCCAGGCATATTGGCACTTCATAATTATTCATTAATTGAATTGATTAATACATTTTCCACATTGCATTGTTGCTTAGCTGTCGTTTGCATACATCAATTCCGTGGCTTGGATTCTCATGTTGGAAATTGAGGTCATATTTGCCATTCGTCCTAGGCTAATATTGAACTCAGCTTTGAGCTGAGGCTCATCAAAGCTAGGACATGCTTTTCGAAAGTCGGTCGGCTCAAATTGTGTTGTTGCTAACCATCTTGAAAAAAGACACAAAAGTCATCAAAATGCCTACGAAACTAAAATTAGACAAACATTAAACTTAATTTTTTACATGGTTTGATTTTTAACTGGATCCACGTATGAGCTGCGGTAAAGGCCGAGCAAGTCATCTCGGAGGTAGCTCTGGAATTGGATGAATATGACATATTCTTCTCCAGCTTGAAGATCCTCTGCGAGTGTCAATGTGTAAAAATCCTTTCTGTCGTCGAGTTGTTGGTTCAAAATTAAAATTTTCTTCGTCAACTTTTCAGACGCAGGAATGACGTCAATGAGTGTCTCGTTTATTGTTATGTTCCTCGCGTGGAAAGTTATCTTCTTCGTATTTTCCGCACACAACACCCGGATCCATACATTTCCATCGATGGGGTAATTATGAGCGGCGTCCTCCAAATGAGGGATTAAGTCAATTTTATAAGAAATCGGTTTTACACTCCTTGGCAAGCGAAGGTCATTGGTCTGACTCCCAACTTTTGGTGGAATTGGCGGAGATGGCAGATAATAAATGACGACGAATGTTATAATCCCCAGCACAACTATGATTGGCGTCAGGAAAAGCTGCAATTTACAATTAAAAATTATCGAGGGCTAAGATAATTCTGGGCGCACACAGCCCAACTGAAACTGATGTTACTACTACAAGGATTAGAAATTTTATATCAAATATTTGATTTTTGTTTAGTTAAAGGATTGTGTTTATCATTTGAATTAAGAACAAAGCTTGAGAATTCCTGGATTTTTCAACTCACACAAACTTTTCTTCGGCGATTTGGACGAATGAGATCATCTGTTGAGCTCGGAAAATCGTAACTGTGTGAACTGTTCATTTCTACCCTTTCGCTAGTAGGTCACGTTGATTGTGTGAAATTGAAAATATTCTGTATTAAATCTATGTAAATGAATGTTTAAAAACAAAGCATATACGCATGTAGACTTTGCACGTGCGACTGGGTTGGAGTGATCAGCGCAGTGAACTGAGTATTACAGCAAGTTGTAGCAATACATTACTCCAAGGATTAAAATTCTAGAATTAGTTAATGAATGCTAGTTAACATCTGTGTTCCGTACATTAACGAGTACATAATGCGCATCCCAGGTAATAGAAAGGAGAAGCACTAATGACTTACGTAGGAGGCTAAATTATCTCCAAGTCTACATTGTATGGAAGGTGGTTCAAAAGACCAAATGTCATTTTAAAACAAATTTTTCGCTTTCGGTTGTTGGAAATTGTGTTTTTCACGAGGTTAATGTCCCTTTGAAAGTCATCGCTTCACTGTGAGTCAAAAGCACCGACCGCGATTCAAAATGCTAAAATGTACCATGTAGTTTAACCCGATGCTATTTACGGCAAGCATCCCTTGTAATTCAACAATATTTTTCAGATATGTACTATTATGATATTCTGCAAGCCTGTTTTTGACAAAGTCTTGAAAAACAAACAATACTTTAATTTTGTCTACATACTTTTGTTTTTCGGGTATTCTGCCATTTTACGTAGATACACCCTAAATACATTACAGGTTAACGATACACTTTAATTGCATCTTAGTAATACGGAAATACCCTCCTCAGTAATAACACAATGCTATTTCAAATGTAACCGGCCTCTGTCTCCACGCCACGGCACGTTATACTGCACATCATGAGATACCTAGTTAATATTAATAGGCTACTTTAAATATGTAAGTATTCTTTTGATACTGGCTACATGAATTAGCACAATGTGCATTTTGTTACCTCCCACCTTGCTAAACTGGCCGAATGTTTTAACTTCTCCAATTTCGTTTTGTTTCCATTACTTTTACTTTGAAAGTCAGGCATTTCTTTAGCTTGCAGCTAAAGGAGGCGTAGATCATTCGAGTGCGAGTGGTCTGGACCGGAATACTGATTTCTACTCCAGAGAAATCCAGACCTCTCTAACCAATCAGCACAATCAACCTGTCTATGCATTCCTACTAATGACTATTACGCACAACAGCATTTTAATAGATGTCTACTTCGTAATTATAGAGTTGTAGTTCTAGAAGAATTCACGGCTTTAGCATAGCCTAGCTGACATTGTGATTTGAAGCGACATGACATCGTAATCCGTGATCTCCAATGATATATTATGTATGAGATCATCATGTTGTGTATGGCAATTATCTAACGTGTTTTTCCACAGCCTCCATGGGAGCGGTTGGTTTATGGTTTGTATGTATGGACTGGATTAATAGTCGAGACTGCTTTGTATTTCTCACCCGCTAGGTGTTTCAATCACATAATTAAGTATGTAATCACATTACACTGTAATGGGATACTCGTATTCCGCAAAAATGTTCCCACTATTCGACTTCTGCCTTTTTATGGACAAGAAACCACTTGCCGTTGAGTGCTGGGTGTTGCATTGAACATATATAAATCGTGCTAAATCATGCATGCTAAATTCCAATAGGCGAGTGCCAACACAAGCCGATAACCTTTGACTTAATATAATTCATCAAACCCGAATGTTTTACATACAGCTTATACCATATATTTTGTGTTGACAAATTTACATGCGATGAAGCTGTTTAACTGGAAATATGGATCGGGCTGAAAAGGCGTTTTGTTTAAACTAAGCTCAGCGTCCGTAGTTGAGCCGTAGCCGTAATGAGATGGCAATTACTTTCAAATGTGAATTTAGAGGAGTTCACAGTGTGACACGGTCCATGGACACAGTCATTTGGAATGCGTTTGCTTAGGAATGAACGAGAATGACCTTGATTCCTTCATGACTGTTTTTGACCTCTGCCTATTGTGTGAAGGATACAAAAACAGAGATGTTGATCCCATCCATCCTTAGCAAATCCAGGCGGCATTTTGTATGTATGACTGCAGCATGTCTTGTCTGCATTGCATGCATGTTCAATTGTTATTTCCGGTATATAAGCCATCCTAGTCAGTAAAAAAACCTCCCCATTTTCATAAATCTCCCTTTGCACGCAAATCCAAATTGGACACCTTTTAGTCGGCAAAAATAAATTCTGCTTAATTAAACACGTGCAGAATAAATCCTCGTTTAGTTGACTCGTGGGCTGGGTCGGCACGCTCGACGGCCACCTGCAGAAATGACTGATCCTCCGCGGCGTGACCCGATTTATCAAATAATGCACTAGTTCCATAAAGAAAAATACCTTCCCCTGGCGCCAGGCGTCTGCCAAAAAATCGATTCCTATAAAATATTCTTGTTGTTCGTAAATAATGCAACGCAAAAAAAAATATTCTCTCTGAATTTTTAAAAGCATTCGTTGTTCGCTCAGCAGGAAACCGTACGGGCATCGGAACAAAATTGGCAGCTGGTGAAAATGGAAAATGCGAAAAGGAGGACGCGTCAGACGTAAGCTAATGTCAATGTGCGTGTGAACAGTGACAAAAAATAACTCATGCCACTCCCTAAGTGTTGGTACTACCCGGGTATTTCACAGAAGCCAAACATCGTTCCCTATCATCCAATGAAAATGAATTAAATTCGCTTGCAGCCATGGCCTGGCCTGGACTGGCGTTTCGCGTTCTCTCAACAAAAGTAGAGGGGTTTGCGAAAGGCAGGGGTTGCTTGGATCTACAAAATGCGCATTGCAAAAAAACATTTGCTTTGCTTTTGCTCCAGATCCCCGCGTCTACTGTACGACTGGTATGGCAATAAAGTGCGTGCGAGTGGAGAAGCTCCCCTCTGACATTTCGCATTTTCACATTTTGTGTGGAAAGTATCACAGAATTCATGCAGTTCAGAATTGAGCGAGGAACGGGACGGGACGTTTCACAATTTTGCCTCATCTTGACGTTTTTCTTACAAAATCCCTTTACAGAAGGACAAAATAATTACAGAGGATTAAGTTCTAGTTTTTTCTTCTGCTCTGAAACGAACTAACGATTTGCACAAACCTTTTCATGAAGGGCAAAACCGGATTGACCTTGGGAAGTTATTGATCTGAAGCAGAAGCTAAGGGAATTGCGTTTCCTTTTTCACGAAAACTAAATCCAGGAGCCTTCAGTCGACGTTCAGCTGTTCATCATTTGTGAAATTAGATTGGACGGGAATGAGAATCATGGAGTGGGTCAATCGCATCGCTAGAGTCTTGATTTTATTTTTGAGTGTTTCTTTCCATGGGTTGAGGGCACAGGACTTTGATCAGTTTAGGAGGCTGAATAACGATCTGACAGAGGTGAGAAAAAACCTGCATTTATTTTGTCGTGTTTCGTGCCATTTTACGTATTGTTGAGCTTTTGATAAATTAAATTTAAAAAAAATTTAGTTCCTGAGACTCCTGCACACGAATCAATTCATAATGGGGAGTTTCAATTGGAAAAGTGTGACTTTATTTGCCCCAACGGATCAAGCCATTCGGGACTACACCATCATTTACAAGCAGCCGTTTACAAATAATACACTTTTGTACCATTACGGTAAGCGAAATTAGTGGATTATAGTGATATATATGAGTTTTATGTTTTGCTTTTATGTGTGCGTACGGTTTGGCGAATGCTTTGGCTGTAAAGAAACGGCGGATCGATGTGAATTGATTGGGCCTGTCGTTATGTGAAAGAAAGGTTCATTGCCCAGGCCAACTAATGACAGGCTTCGTGCAGTTTGGCAACCCTTTAATTCCAACTATTCATTTTGAAGTTTGACCTCGTTTTCAAAATTATTTATTTTAATAAAGTGAGCAGAACAATTTATAGGTCTCTTAAACATTGTTTTCGTAGATGGACTTTTATGGAATAAATCTTAAATTAAATTTTATTAATTTGAAATATTTTAGCAAATGTTGCAAGATCACTGAGCGAATTGCAGGAGGAAGAGTCGATCTCATCAGAATTACCAGCAAATCCTCCGATTTGGACAACCAAGAAACACAATTCCTTGTATCTTAATGATGCAAAGGTCATTCGTGGGAATTTGAAAGTGAAGACTGGAAGCGGGGATATGGAACAAACGCAAACGGTACACGTCATTGATCGCGTTTTGGAACCAACGACCCCTGCTGTCCGTGAACCTCCATTGGACAATCCAACGGCAAGGAAATTTTTGGAGAATTCTGCCAAATACGGCCTGGCTTCAAGTCAGTTGACCACGTAAGTTCTGGAATAAACATCAACAGCCAATAATATCTTGCTGTTAGTTGTGCTTAATACTCCATGTTTTTAATTTTCCAAATGGCGTTAATTCTCTTTGCAGAAAATTTGCTGATCAAGTGAAAAGGACGAACGGGAATGACAGGGCGGGGCTTTTGGATACAATCGGAAAACGGACCTACTTCATCCCAGTGGATGATTCATTCAAGGTTAGTTTAATTGACACACAAATAACAAATTGTTTCTAATTTACTTCGTGTCCGTAAACACATAAGAACATATCAAAATAAGGATGGATTACTATCAATTGTTTCAATTCCGTAGCACAACAACAACATCAGATCCGTTGACAGTCGCACAATTGATGGTCACATAATTCCAGACCGGGCTGTTTTCCTTCGTACGGCGGATGTAGGGCAGCGGATGGAAACCTACAAAACGAGTGACGCTGCCTCCAATTTCCCTGTGTTCATTTCCTTCAGCAAGGAATTCATCGATGGAAAAGAAGTTTGTAAGTCAAAATCCTTTTAGTTCTTGGAACCAAATGTTTAATAGTTTGAGTTTTCTACCTTTGTGACCGTCAGGGCCCTACCCTACTTTGTAGTGTATTGGGTTTTATGTATTTTGCATGGTTCAGTTCAAATTTCTTCTTGAGTACACATCCCCTTTGCCTATTTTTTTTCTCAGGGATCGTAAAAAGTGACAATAGGGAGGGGGACAAGGATCATTTGAAAGGAGTAGTTCAGGCACAAATCGTTCGAGCAAATATTCCTGTCAAGAATGGAGTGGTTCACCTCATCAGCAAACCCCTCGTCATTATAGACACATCCGTTTATCAAACACTTCGGGTAATTAATTTTTGTATCTACAAAAATAGCAGCTGCTCTTTTATTTAGTGCTCTGCCATTGCCATTATGGATTTTGGCATGCATCAATGGATACATAAAGTGGCAATATGCATTGTATTCATAACCGAATCTATTATTTTGATTCCCTGTACTTAGCTGTATGGGACGGAACAGATTGGAAGTATGAGAGAATTCGCTAATCTTGTGGAGAGCCGAGGATTTCAAACTGATCTTAGGAGACTCCTTGAGGGAACAAATCATGATGCACACAAAATCACACTTCTAGTTCCAACCAACAAGGTATTGCCAAAAGAGGACCTTTAACCACCGGAAATATATGGTTTGTATGAAGGATTTATTAAAATTTGAATAGGCTATCAGACAATCAACTGAGTTGGGCAGTGTCATGCAAAATACTAATGCATTTGAGAAATTACTCCGACTTCATATCCTGACGGAGCCTATTTCTAAGGAAAAAATAATTGAGGGCAATAAGAGTGGAATGGTAATAACATGCATCTCAATGTAGTCTCTTTTTATTTGATTGAAGGCTTAATTCGTTATTTTGGAACAATTTAGAAAAAGCCATTCCAAGTTCCTTCCATGGCAGGTGATCATAAAAAGTTACTCTTCAATGTAATTGGAGCAGAGGGAAATAGGACTATATTTGTGGAGGGCGGAGGTGTGAACGCTACAATAACACAAGCGGACATTGGAGCCACAAATGGTAAATTAGCAGTAATTATTTGTACTTTTTGAATTAGTTGAAACGATTTTCAACCCACAGGATTTATTCACATGATTGACAAAGTTCTTGGAATCCCAAACCACAGTTTTGAAGAAAAACTACGATCTCATCCGCTTTTAGAGTAAGGAAGCAGGCCGTTCAAGGATTTCACAAATTTACAGATCTGCATCGTATTTTTAAATGATAAATTTACTTTATTTGTAGAACAACTTACAAATTGTGGGTCAAGGAAAGATTCGATGAAAAACTGAATCGCTCCATGGAACCTTTCACATTCTTCGCACCTAGTGAAAAGGCTTGGTTGGACCTCCGATTCCGCAATGATCGTGCATTTACCAACATTATGGAAGGATCCATTGGAGCCATCCCAACCCAACTCCTGGAACGACATCTGATTGTTAAGAAGGACAGAACCATTGAGGAATTGGCCCACGACTCCAGGAATCATGTGAGCTTCTCGGTTCCGGTCCCGAGTGCAACCAATGCAACGGATGTCCACATGAATTTCCCATTGGCGAGTCTTAATGCAAATTTGAGAGTGGTGGAAAATACGACGACGACTCAGAGACAAAGTGAGGAGGAGATGCATTCGCGTATTGCACAATCCATAATATTTTCTAATATCCTAGTGTTTTCTATTCTTCCAGACGGCGGATCCCAAAAGAGAGAGGAACCACAATACTACGTCCAATGGAAACACATGTCAGTCCACGTTGTTCGAGCAAATGTCAAATGCACCAATGGAATCATTCACATCATCGATACTGTGCTGATAGATGAGGGAGAAGTCACTATTGCAGCTGCCCCATCCCAAATCCAATCCAAATCAGCACAATTCCTCTCATTTTTGTGTTCCATTGTAGTCGTTGCTTTTTTCATGTAAACTGGTCATTTTCTGAGTCCGATGTTAGTTTATGGTGAACCGTCAACTTCGCGCGTCGCATCAGGGTAGGGCCATTGGCATTAGACATCCACTTGATTGTCCAAGGAATCAATCAAACACAAATTTGATTCAAACAAAGTGCAAAAAATTTAAGTCCAAACTATCTAAATATAGTTCAATGAGTGGGCAGCAGAGTAATGTAAGGGAATAGACTATTACAAATAGCGAACAACTCGATGGAGTAGAAAGCTGCGTGATAATTATACTATGTGTGTGCTTAATTAAGAATTTTTGAGAACGAACTGCTGTCCAACTTTAAATATTGCTGATATTAATTATTTTTGCAACTTTTCTGCTGTTAAATAGATAGGCATGGCATGCAAACGCATCGCAGCTTGAAGAAAACCCTGAGTTTAGAATTTAGGAGCTCTTACTCTGCTAAATGGAAGAAGTGGATTTAGATGGAAAATATGAGTCTTGGCTGCCTTTTCTTGACCTTAATAATTGTCGCAAAGTGATAATTTGGGTTACTAAATGCTGAATGAATACAACAATTACACACAAATACAAAACAATAAACGATAGGATGTGCGTAGGTACATTTTAGTCCTTGATACAACTCCTGCCTTTTTGCACTTTGGGGCACAAAAACGTTTTCCCTCCGACGTGGACGGGTTGGTGTTGTAATTCGTATATTTTGTCTTCACGTTTAAAATGCTAGTTAAATTATTAAATTAAATTAATATTTGAATTCAAAGGAAAGTATTGATCGCACGGCGATAAGAGCCGTGCTATTTTTGTGTGGCTAGGACAAGGCGACATGAATTACAAAAACTCAGATGAAAAACTTAGGATCTCAAGTTATGTAGTTGGCCGCGGCTACTATTAGTTATTAGTTACAAATTTATAATTAATTCTTATCCCTGCTGTTGATTGCTTGTAATTTAACTTGGAATACATTACCCTACACATCGGATGCACTTGTGCTGCCAAAATATTAAATTTTAGTTGAGTTTGAATAAAATACGAATACTCTGCTCCTCCTGGTCATCCCCTAAACTAATCTTGTATTTTCATTTTGAAGACTAGTGTTTGTTCTCATTTCCTAATTAAGAAATTAATGAAATCAACGATACGAGTTGAGCAGATTAGCAAAGTTTTCTTATTTCAAATCAATATTTCAAAGGGGATGAAAGCGTCGCGGCGGTCGGCGGTGTCAGAGCCGGAACTGAAGGAAGGGTGGATCCGAGGAGGGTTCAAAATCTTAACTGGCTTTTATAGCGGAATTAAATTTCTTCCCCCTTCCATTCCTGGGCCATCCATGGATTGATACAATGCAAAGAATGAAGTTTTATGTCGTCCCATCCCTTATTCTGCACTGAGGAGGGTGACTTTACTGAATTTTGTCATTCAGTTGGAAGGGAACTTACTCCCACCAGATGTGATAGAATAATAAAATGAGTGGAGTACGAATAATATGTGGGAAGAGGCATAGTCAGTGCAGTGGCACTTGAATCACTCCCGTTGAATTGCATTGAATTCCATCAGATGAGCAAATGAGTCATTTCTGGGATCCGAGGGATCATGATTTGTCGTAGTACTAAACTGGAAGGGAAAAGCCTTTGGCGAGAATTGAAGGGATTAATTTTACGGTTTTGTGGATGGCGAGTCACCATTCCTCATCGTAGCAAATTGGAGTTAACCACGTTCAACTCAAATGTACAGTAGAATCATTGGAACTTTCGGAATTAATTGTTGAGCTGCTGCTTTATATTTAGTTTAATTTGGACGATTTTATTTGCGAACCATAGTAATTGTTATAATGACCTCAAAGGATGACCTTAAAATAATACGCCAAACAATCCGCGATGTGTCATCAATAATAAATATATACAACAAAACTGGCACAACATGCATCATGATTTCCAATAGTCATGTACAAATCGTGGACAACTCATGGTAATTTATTAAGTGTGAAGGCCGAAACGTTGGAATTCCATTACGCTGGCATTTAAGTTGGCCCAGTTCGGCCTTTTAAATACCCTTACTTGTAACAGCACAGCGCAATTAATCCTCTTCATTGGAATCATTAACTTTGGAATCTATCCCTTCAGTAATTCATGTGGGTGACAATATCCGCTGACCTTCTGTTATTGTTAATTTATTGCTCTTGTTATTTTCCTTATTGGATACTACAAAATGTGATAATTGGGTCTAATCAACACAGAAAATATGATGATGGGTAACGTATATTCACCATCAGATTTCTGACTCAATACGACCTAGGGTTTAATAGTTTTACATATCGCACCATTACCATTACGGAAAATCCCGTTGCAGCTTCCGATAACTGCTCTTTTCTTGAGTTAATCGCAATTGGGCGTGTAAACTGTGAGGAATCGAGGGTTTAATTGCTGAAATTCTTGTTAAACTGTAGTAACTGTTGTGGGATTGGCAGGGCGGGCGGTTGAGCGTTTCTCCTGTCATAAGGGGGATGGATTTTATATTTTCTACCCTGTACAGCCAAATGCAAGCAAAGTGGGGCTGGGAAATAGACGCCGCGCCGTGGCCGTGTCGTGGTGGAGGAACGACCGCCCGATCCATGCGTCCAAACCAAAAAACTTTGCCGAGTCGACCCAACCCGTCAGTGTTTGCCAACCGGTCCTCAGGCTCATTCCTCTACTCCCAACAACTGCGACTTCACATAAAAAAAGTCAAGTTAATCTTTTGCACTGTTGCGAAAACCTGTACGTGTACGCATTGTTGTCATCCTAATCCCTTCGACCACGAATTTTAAATTTTGCCCTGAGCTCATCACCAACCGAACTTGTTAGTTTCATTTCATTTGAAGATAACAAATTTATTAATTGAAAGTCATCGACAAGTTTACAACATTGCATGGGACTACGGATTGACCTTTGGATTTCAAAGTAAATTGGGTGTGTTGTGGCGGCCGGATCCGGAATATTTACAAACCCGGCGAAAGTAAAGTTGTGTTTCGTTTCGAAGGAGTGGGGATTTTGGTGGAAGGAAAAGGAAGGGACTCTGGGGGATAGAATCAATACAGAGCAGAACCGTACCTGCGCGAAAGGCGGAATCCGAAGAAAACGTCAGTCTATTTGCTTTTCCAAGGCATGGCACTTGACTCACTCAGTGTCAATCAAGTAGCGAATCCAGTGAATTTATAGACATTCCACAGTTCTAAATTAAATTACATTTACATTTTGGAAAGTTTACATCGAATTGAATTAAACTTGAATTGCGACCTTACAAAAATGACGAAGAGGAATCTGGCCAGCCGATGGCTTCTGGTGACTTCATTGTATGTTCTCTTTTGGATCTCCGCAGCGGAGGCCAAGGACCGGAAAGAATTCTTACGCCAAAACCCGGAACTCTCTGAGGTTTGTGATTCATTTCTTTATTTTTGCAATCTCAATGTGCCTTTCTTTACAATTAGCAATTAAAAGTAAGGGTGCGAAAAGAATACGACAATAACGGAAACAGGCATCTTGGGTTTGGATCCGTTCCAACCAAATCCACTCACGTTGAATGGCAATGGCATGGCCCACACTTTTGGTGGGTTTTACAGAGAAAACCGTTGACAGGTTGACGAAGGGTGTGTAATGCTCCTCCGAAGGCAAAGTCATTTGAGGAATTTTGCGAAAAAAATGTGTTGAGTCAAAACAAAGTTCTTTTGTGTACTATTTGCGCTTGAAATTGACACGAATCGATTGAGAAGAACCGGCTGTTTGTGTACGTCGCATCCCTGGTTGCAAAATCCAAACATTGCACGGAATGGTGGCGTTTGAATGCAAATTGTAGAATGGGAGCAAACACAGAACATTACATGCTATTTTGAAACTAATGTGCATGGATTCAGGTCATAATTTGTCTGCTAATTTGACATGGCTTAAACTTCAATTAAATTGTTCATTAAATCCCTTGATTTAGGTTAATGTAACCAAAGGTAGTACAGGACTGGAACTCGGGAGTGACTGACTTGGTTTGCATGCGTGAGGTCCCTCATTAAACTTAGGAATCTAAAGAAACCATACAATTTGTACAAAAATAGGAAAGGAGAATGAAATGGAAGACTCACGGAGTTGCTCAACGTTGCAACACGAAATATGCCATGGTGAAGGGATGAGGACTCAGATTTGGAGTTAGTTACAAAAGGGGAAATGATCATCTCATCATCTCCTTGTAATTAGCTCAGGGAAGGCAGGGCCCAGGCTTTGTGGCAAAAGTTTTGAAAGATGAAAGATAAGATGAAGAAGAGGAATGAATTGTGTTCTCCGTTTCCCTGATGAGAAACTTTTAATAATTTACGTCCCAAGTTACCACGTTACAGGCACACGTGGAATCTTCTCGTCTTTGGAAGGACTTTGCTTTGCCGGATGTAAACAAAGGAGCTTGGAGATGAAAGAATGGAAAAGTTTAAGTGCGGCTGAGTGAGCTGATCTCCAAATGAAAAGTTTCCTCGTCAATAAAAAAATCCACGAAAAGACAGTCAGGGTTTGAGTGGGGCGCTAATGAGGCGAAACTGACGGAAGGAAAGGAAAGCCAAAAGGTTTTCTGAGTTAAGGAAAGGAGACCGGTTGGCAGGTTTTTGGGAAACAAAGTGGATCTTCAGTTTTGCCATTAAAATATAAGAATGGGAAATGGGACGGTGTAAAAATACTTGGTAGCTATCGTGGATAAAGTACACACACCATATTCACTTAAAATCTTTGAAATGCAAAAATATAGTTTGCCACTATTTCTTAAAAAGTACCACATACTAATCTAAAAAGTTCTCCTCCTACCGCTTAATTTAAATTATTTTGACAAGTGGCGCGAAGGCGTTGAATTTTAATTGGTTTATGTTAAATTCCAGTTTGAGTGTTGAACGTACAGGACAGGATTCCAATGCAGGAAAATTTACGAGCAAAACCCTGTCAATTCTCATTTGGAGAAAACACGCAGCCAACACATAAATCATTGATAAAATATCGGGATTTAATTGAGTAACGGGATTTTCCCGAAGTGTGATGGGTATAGGCCAAAGGAATTTAAGTATCCTGACTCGGCTAGCAGAATAGAATTGAAAATCCAAGTCAGTCTAATCCCATTCTTTGTCGTTCTTTAATGAGAAGTGGAAATGGAAGCAAGCCATTTATTTGGTTCGATGTACCATTTCATTTCCATTGTCAGTGTCAAAAATAATGACATCCCAGAAATGGGTACTACTTACTCCACCTACACCCTATGCAATACGCAATGTTATATGCATTCCTATTTTGCAATCTAAAATGGAAGACGGTTGGAAGGATTTGGAACACATTTTATTGTTTTAACCAGTCTTAGAAACAAGTTCTTAATGGGAAGAAACAAACCTGTTCCCTCCCTTCGTCTATTTTTTGTGTTTTCGGAGAGCAAAATTACTTATTCTCACAGCTTCGCCTGCTTTACTTTACTTAACTCCTTCGTTCGTGTTCGTGTGCCGATGGATCCAGGGAGCACTTACGTAATGCATTGGAGTTTTAGTGTTTAAAGTTTAACCGGATGATTGGGTGAGTCTTGGCTGGCCTGGTATACGAAGGAAATAAGATTCTACACCCGGTCGCACTCCCTGCATGAATTGGCCTGTATTTTACCTAATGAAGTGCGTGGACTACGACTGGGCACAGCCCGTGTGTGTTGTGTGTAAGAATCCTATTCAATTTTCAATTTGAAGGGAACTCCATTCCCTTCTTTGTATTGTGAAGGAGAGTTCGTGCAGAATTCAAACTCCTCAAAATGAAAACACTTGGCTGGTAAAGGAGGCAGAAATTGATGACGACCACATGGTTAATTACACGTGTTTACTCACTCAACAATCCATGGTCACTGGCCCCATTTGGATGTGCATTGTTTTTCGTTTGTTGAGAGATCCAGTCAATTAAGCTACCTCTACTTCTTCAAAATCTTAGGATTTAATAGAACATTTTTTATGGAAAAGGAAAAATATTAATGGGAATTTACAAATTGTACAATTTTGTAGTTTGAAGCCATACGTAATTTCTATGAACAACGTTAATAACGCGAACATTAATCAGTTACAGTTCCATGCGTTCTTGTACTAAACTTGAGTCAAATATTTTACTACGTGGCCCAATTATTCAAAGGAAATCCTCCAGTAGTCAGCTAGCTCTCTGCACCACACAGTCAGTGCTACTCAAATGCACTACCTTAACCAGGGCGTGAAAACTTTGGAAATGGAAGAAGATTATTTGATCTGTCTGTGACATTCCCTCTTACTTTCAAACAACAACAACAATCAACCACACCCGTCCTATAGATGCAAATACGTTTGTCCGTACCACCCAAGAAGGATCTTCATCTAAAACCGCAGAAATAAGTAGAGTGCGAGAAGGGAGATTGGGAGTTGATGATCTCGCATAATCACAGCCAGTCACAAACGTGCTCTTTTCTCCTTTGGTTGATCCGATGCCGATCCCCACAAAAGCTGCATGCACTAATTTATTTTCTGCGTCCTCAACATTTTACTACACCGGAGCGTGAAACCTCGTAAATCATGGAAAGTTCTTTTTGTGTGTCGGTATTGTCCCTTCGCTTCCCCGCAAAGTTTGTTTTCTATTTTGCATTGGATCGGACAAGGAATATTTGTATTGTAGGTATGTAGTAAATATTAAATATACAAATCCCCGTACGTATGTGTACACACGTCTCGTGTGTGTGTGTGTGTGTGTGTGACCCAAACGGGTAATAAACTTATGACAATTTTTTTTCTTTTTCCGATCCATGGATTTTCATTGTTGGCGATTCCCGGGAATTTGGGAGCCTTGTCCGGGTCCTTTACAAAATATAGGGAAAACACTTCAAATCCATAAAAGGGATGGATGAGTGAACGATGAAAAATATAATGAAAATGCATTGCAATTGCAGCATGCATGGCAGGCAGGCAGGAAAGGGAAGGTTGGCTATGTGCTGTTGTCTGTCAAAATAAAATATAATCGAAACAATGCAGTCAGGCGGGCCCGAGGAGGATTTTTCCATTGTCGGGGTGCGGAAATATCAAAAAGTGAATGACATAAGGTAGATGGACCGCATTGTACAGTAGTGCAGTGGCGTTGAGTTCATGACCGAAAACAG
>JAAXYW010001758.1:0-19139 GCA_036851895.1 Orthonychiurus folsomi | reverse complement strand
TCGAAACTTAAATAT
This sequence comes from Orthonychiurus folsomi, assembly GCA_036851895.1. NCBI lineage: Eukaryota > Metazoa > Arthropoda > Collembola > Poduromorpha > Onychiuridae > Orthonychiurus > Orthonychiurus folsomi. The sequence continues at coordinate 19,124 of JAAXYW010001758.1, read as the reverse complement.
CCCGAAATCCCGACGACGCGACCGTCTAAGTTTTTTGAAGTGTCTTGGACGCCGAAAACCGAACTGATTGTGATCAGATTAGAACCCGTGGCTCTTAAACAGTAAACAGTATGGCAAGGGTTAAACAGTCATACGCATACGTGCGCACGTAATATTGCAGGTGTAGAACAGGTAATGTTCTTTTTTTAGTTTTTGGACATTCTGGGAAATGACGGGGATTGGATGTTTGGGATTTGGGAAGGGCGGAGTTGGGCCCCTCAATCCAATGCACAATGAGGATGGGCAGATCAATTCCATCAAACGAACGGGGCCCTTTTTCTTTCCATTTTTCCCTTGCCAGTCATCCCCACATAATCAGGCGTAATGTAAATGTGAAATTGGTTAAAATGAACCAACAATATTCCCACACCAAGTCCAATACAACAACTTAAAAAATATTATTTTCCACACGACTGCGGCTTCCCTGCCTGTGCCTGCCATCCTTAATTTGTGTATTGCATACATCGACGGCAGCTTTCATAAAGTCACTGCGGGAGGATATCCCACTGTCACGTCGGCGGTGGTGTTCATTTATAGACGGAGGCTATAGTATAAAATGAAAATTCTAATAATGGAATTATTCCTACCGAGCGGAGCCAGCAAAACGCCACCCGCCACCACCATTCCGTTGGGATTTGTGACGCTTGGCTTTCAAAGGATGGCCGTGCCGTTTGATTGTGGGAGTAGAGACATGTGCATTGCATTGTAAAATCCTATTCATCATCATTATTCAAATCCACCACTTCCATTATGCCGACTTGCTTTTCATCACACTTAATTGCCTCATCATCATCAAAGTTTCCCATTTAAGAAATTAAGATTTGGAATAATAAACTAAGGCGGATCAAAGCGTGTAGACTCCTTGTGGTGTTGGATTGTACTAGGTTGCACAAGATATGAGTTTCGCATGTAGAATAAAGTAGTGTTGAGAAATTATTCGTTCTTTGAATATAAAACTTTCTTCATGATATGGCAGGGGACGATTTTAGCATGTGCTGTTAAACCGCAAATACAAAATTCTATCAAATACTTTATTTAGTAAAAGGACTTCGACTACGTAATTTAATTTTAATTGAAACAATTTTTTAACTTTTGGTTTTTCATTCGACTAATTCTCTGGTATATCTATCCATGCAATAACTACAGGTGTAGACAATAGCATAGCGATTTACGTTATGAACTAAACTATTGAGTTGCATCCGATTGTACCTGACAAACCAGTTGGTAATGCATCCAGACGCGAAAGACAATTACAAAAATAACCAAGCTCGGGGAAATCCGAACTGAAAATTAAAAAGAATGTAGCCTCTAAAATTATTGACGGCAAGGGATTTTCTACCAAATTCTTTACATGGTGATATTATTTGACCGTGCCAAGTTAAGCTGTGCTCGAATGCCAAGTTCTAATATGGACTCTACTAGTATTGCGACTCCCATAATGTTAAAGCAATAATGAAGAAAAACGACGAATTCCTTAGCCTTTTTCAGCTGCTAACGAGACAACCTGAAAATTGGCATTTGTCAAAGGTGATTCATTTCCGTCACAAGTGAGCGGGTTAGGGAAGAGGCTCTTTTCGCTGATTATTTCTGGACTTGCTAAACACGAGTGTTGGATATTGCATTTCATTGTTCCATGTAAGGTGCACGTAAATTCATTTCACCACATGAGCGGCTGTGTTGATTTGGTTCGTAATCCGTGGGCCCTTGACCATTTTACCTCAAAATAAGCGTAAACTCACCCGGATAATGCCAACTCACCGCACGTAAACCCTTACCAATTTCTTATAGTTTACTGGTGATGTGTGAACCACATAAGCACGTTGTGCGTCCCTAACATATCGGTCCCTGTGTAAGAATGTCTTTGCGCCTGGGGTTTATAAGTAGAAAATAGAAAATTATGCGTTTTGACCTAACAATTTCTTGTAACTTTCCGGTAAGACCCGGTAGCGTAAAACCTTACCTCTTTGACAAAGAAGCTTTAAATTCTTTTATGTCGCAAAGGCCAATAATATTTTTAAAATATTGCCAATAAAAGTCGTTAAATATATAGTTCGAACGGCATCCAAAACCTTAGACTCGTATACCACATTTCGGTAGCATAAGACTAAAGTTAGTTGAAGCAATGCAGATCAAATTTTCTAGTGTACTGGTGGTTATAGTAAACTGAAGTCTTTTTTTTTCTCGAAACAGTACGGTTAATCCTATGAATGTGAAGTTTAAACATTATGCCTAAACATTATGCCTTCAGTTTCATACAATATAATTCATGATTTGAAATAGGTGTCGTATCGGTTATATCATTACAACCGCGTGTATACGCATTTCCAAAGAAACGTTTCCCTTCGTCCCGCAAGCAAAAGATTCCATAGATCCCAGCGATCCAATTACTCGACAGAAAACAAGTTTGCGTTCCTCTCAGCAAATATTTGGACTGAAAGAGTCAAAGGGAACAAAGGAAGGGCAGGGGGGAAAATAATGAAACAGTTTACAAAACACTTGTCCCAATCCATAGTGAAATACACACGTACTTGACTCAACAAAGGAATTCGTTTGAGACGATAGCGTTCAACAATGAAATGCGAACCGAACGGCCGAGTCGAGTGTTAGTGTTCCATTCCAAGTATAACGATACATGGAGTAAAATGATGAAAGAAAAAAATGAAGAAAAACATGCGGCTCATTATGGTAAAAAAAACAGGAGTGAACAGAAAACTATTGTTTCTTGTTTTCGTTAAGATACACATTGGGGTTGGGCCATAGTCATTCAAGGAAGTAATTGAGCGTTATCAACTCCCCTTCGTTGTTAATTGACTTTGGACGGGATAAGATGCGGTTTGAAGAGCCGTTTTTTCCCCGGCCATGGTCTGACTTACTTCTATGTACGAAACAAGTAAATCCTACGAAGCTGATAAATAAATGGATCAGTGGAGATCTTTTAAATGCATTTTATGAACAGCCCGAAGACCGTTCCGCTTCATTATTAGTTTCAAATTTTGCTGTGTCATTGATCGAATATTGGTTTCCTCGGCGGTGCGTGGTGCCTTGCTCTACCTGTAAGCATGGCTTAGCCCATTAAGTGAACCACACGAACACGGCCGTAGATTTTTACTTGAATCTCTTGGCTTAAGTTTTAAGAAGGATTTTTAATGATTCTCAGGTCTAGATTGGGAAGTACGTCCACATATACGCCAAAAGCGCTATGAGCAAAAGTACCGTATTTTAGAAATACAATTTGTTAAATGCTATTTAGACTGATTCATCCGTAAACATTTTGGAGTTGGCTTAAGAATGTTAAAGGTTTCTTAAAGATCCAGCTAGCATTTTTAATTAAACTGTACTGAGCTTCTAAATACTAATAATAAATTTGCAAGCTCATGATTCCAAACTCAGGGACTCATTAAGTCCAACCATTCTTGCCTACAAGCGTCCATTTTGATTATTAATCAAAGTACATCACGCTTCAAAAATATGGGTGTGAGTTGGCATCCAACGTTGATAAGTGCGATCAAATTGAACTGCATGATTTTTAGTCTTGGCGCATTTTTAATTGGATATTCCAAAGCAAGGCCTAGCCTACATGAGATAAAATACAAAAGGAGTATTACACTGCATTAATGTGTTTGTTTCAAAGCCTTGTGCCTGGTTGGGTGGATGGACTGATTGGAATATTAATTAGAACGATGCAATGCTGGGATTCATCCGTGTTCATATCCCTCGCATTGTTTCCAGTCTCGACCTAATCTCTTTGAGCTGTCCTCCGTCCATCGTGTGTGTGGATGCTCCGAGGCTAAAAGCTTAAATTAATCTCGAGCTTACTGCCATCATTTGATTGGGAGAGAGATATCGAAAGGCCTATGGAATTTGACTGCATTGAGATTGATGATTATGCTAGCGGCAGGCAGAATATTTTGCGTTCGTGCCAGTAATGGATGAAGCAATCGAATAGAAAAGGTGCTGAGACAAAAAATATTTTTATAGTTTAATTGTACGATTGGTTTGAAATTCAGAAGCGAATTGCTTAACGCATGCGGATAATTCTTATTTAGCACATATTATGTGGAAGTTTCACATTTTTATTAATTTTAGTAAAATTTATGTTGTGATTGGGCTGAGGAAAATACTACACACTACATTGGATTCCATTCAATTCCCTTGTACAACTGCAACTGCAATGAATTATGAATTTAAGGGGCCATTTATGAAAGTCTAAATCCAATAGCGGTATTACTTCCCTTATTAAATGGACCTCAGGATTTCATTATAAGAGACAACATTCATTTCTGTATCCTTCACAATTCTAATTCCCAGTTCCAAAATAAAAATAGCGCATTGTTATTTTAATGTAGTGGGAAGGCCTGGGAGGGGGAGGTGGTAAAAATTGTGTTGCGTCTCATGTGTTAGGACAAGAGAATGAGAGAAGACAGAACAGAAAGAACATTACATTTACGCGACGTTACAAACCGATTGTGAGAGAAACACAAAAACTCTGCGGGGAATTTAGATATCCAAGTTAGTTTTTTCCACACTCCACCTCCATAATATAATTTCTTGTACGAGGACAAGAGAGAGAGAAAAAAAGGAAAGAAAATCCAATTTGAATGTTAAGATCCATAGCCTGCCTTGTGCAGTGCCAGTGTTTTTTCCCATCCTCTTATGCACGAATTGTCCATAGCCTACCGCTGTTCCATTGTCACCCCTTCCTCGTCCACTACAATGGAGGAGCCATAGACTCAAGAAAATAGACTTTATTAACACAAAGCAAAGTTTTCCATCTCTCTCCACGTCTCCACCTAAACAGCCCCACCACCACCACCTCCATTTGCAAGATTACATTCAATAGTCATCACAAAACTTACATCCATGCATGCATGGGCTACGACGACGAACATCACTAATGATAATGAGAAGAAAGCATAGCTGAGGACAAGGCGTCTTCCCTTTGTCATCCTGTACAGCTATGAAATATTTTTATACCAAATCTGAAGAATAAATTGCACAGGAAGGAGGTTTGAATACTATTTTTGTACGTGAACAAGTTTTAGGGATGTCATTCACCACATGGGGTGCGGGGTGCAGATAGGTAAAGGAATGGAACACATCCTTCTCATATCATTTGGGCTCATAAAGAAAGTTCACACAATTTGAAATACGCCTCTCGTCTCCCGTTCTAAGCGGTGTGCATAATTTTCATAATTTTTTAAAAATAATGTAATGAATGTAATGTAATAATAAGATTTTATCATGGTGTAATACTAAAATCTGAACACCCAATAACTATACAAGCTATGGTGTTTTCAAAATTAATGGCTTTACCAACCACATCCCGTAAATGTGTTTTATGTTGTTTTAAAAAACTGTAGTCATCAAAGCTAAGTTTCATAGCAGTCCACTCGTCAGTTTGCATTAATTTTGTTAGGTTTTAATTTAAGCATTAATGAAAAGGAAGTCCCGATAAACCAAACTAAGTTTCAAACCTCTAACGTACTCAATGCAAAATTTCAAAATTTGGATGCTGATCAAAGTGATACAATAGTGATTTATAGTTTAACTGTATGATTCGATAAAAGCAAAGCGTGTCCTTGCCCCGCATAAGCACTCCCAGTCTGTATTTCCAGTGTGGCATCCGTCTCCTTTTGAAAATTGATGGATTAGAAGTTTACAAATTGAGTTGAAGCCATCAATCTTGGAACATAATGTAAGCATCTCAATTCACTTCACTTCTCCACAAAGCAACCTGGTAATGACTCATTATTCTTTACACAATGCAGTGTCGGCAGTTCATAATGTGATGTCGAAGCGTGTGAAGGTGAGAAAAGAGCCATTAACAGCTTTTAACACCGCCAACACCCGGCTTCCGGTATCATGCGGGTGGACAATGCATCCGACCTGTGCATGGCACTACTCCAGGTTTAAGCCCTGTGTATATTATAGCCAACCATTTGGTGCTCAAAATGGAGGATTTGGATTTACTGCTATACTGCTCTTCAAACTGAGACGAGGTGGGCGACTAAACAGATTCCATCGCGTCTATCTGCGAGTACTCAAAAAATCGATGGCAAATTTATGCTGTAACCAATAATAATAATAGTAACTTACTATTCTATTTCTCACATTGTGTTGTGCACAGCATTCAACTGATTTCTGTAATTTAAAGGAATCATTTTGTAATTGCGCTAGAATGTGTGGATGCAAGAACTTCCAAAAATAACCCTCCGTAGTACTCGAACGAAATTTAGTTTTAAATGTTTGATGGCTTTTAATGTTGGGTTTCCCTCGTGGCGTGGCGGATCAAAATGCCTTATTTGAATGAGACTAGCTAAATGACCAGCGCATGTGGATATTGAAAAAACCAAAGCCACAAAACTGTTTTCAGAGAATGATTTTATTCCGCTTGCAGAAAAAGCAAAAAGAAACATTACTTGCTGATTGGATTTTGGAGTAGAAATAAAGTGTCGTCTGCCAAAATTATTTAGAGTTGCTTTAAGTTTAATTAAATTAAGGTGAAAAGCACAGGTATTGAACTGTTATAAGACTATCTCTGAGAATAAAGTATATTAAACTTAGGGGATAATTGTTAGTTTTGTAATGCGATGCGGCGGTGTAAAATAAAGGATGGCCGGAATAGTGCCGGGCATTTTTTTAAAATAAAGAAAATAGGTAACACGGGCAAGGGTGCTATATCTCTTCTACCTTCAGCCTCCAACTCCAGCCCAAAGTGAAGACCTTAATGTCTTTAATTAGAACCCGGTACAAAATATTATTTAGCTTAGTCATTATGCGGTCACGGATCCAGCCCTCGACGAGAGGGGTTGACTGGACTTGACTATACAAATCCAGATCCACACATTGAGTTTCTGTACATAACGTTGTATTTTATATTGTGGAGGTACTACGTACATGAATGCGGTTGATGGAAACTAAAATGCTTACTTGCATAATTCCCAACTTGCAAACTGTAGGGAGTCTCCAAGATCCCCGTTGATTAAATATAATATTACCCAGACCGCCGCTTCCATTTTATCCTAGTCTGTCAGCCTTGTGAATAAATGCCGGCAGCAAATCCATTAGATGGTTGCTCGGTTTTCTCCATTGCTTCGTTTTTGTCATTGTCATTCTCATTGATCAAATTAAAAAATAAATGGGAATCTACTTCTGTTTCAAAAGAAGTGAGGATTCTAAACAATACGAAATGGTGCAGAACAGGGAAGGACCGGACGGTCATTAACATTTAAAGAAAGCCCTCAACGGGACACTTTCCTATTTGTTGATGAGAAAACCTTTAGTTGGAGCAGTAGTTGAGAATTATTACTTTATGAGGGACTGAGGGGTTCCTTGTCACCAATTTTGTGAAAAAGAAACGCAGTGTTCCGATAAGAAAATTCCGCGTCATGATTTGTGAAGCCCACCCATACAGATCGAATAAGAGAAAGAAGTGAGGAATGAATTCATCAAAGGAAACAGTAGGCAGTGAACAAGGCAGATATTTATTTTTATCAGTCTCATCCTTCTTCTGAGTAATCCCGCACAAGTGTTCCACCTTTTGTTGCATTGCATTGTATTACGTAAACTTCATAAAATAACAATAATTCTGACACTTTGCAGTGTTTCAGGCATTTGGTCCTATTTTTGCTCCTGCTGTAAAGTACGCTCCTTCAAAAAATTATTACCATGCTCTATTTCTTCTGCAAAGTACCTCTGATTACTTAAAATATTTAATGCTATAATTTTATGTTGCACTGACCTGTTGAAATATCCCTTGAAAAACTAATTATATTAAATGCACTTTCTACATACAATGAAACGAAAAAGTCAGGCGCCCTAGCTATGACCCAAAAGTTTCAGAAAAGGTCAACGGTGTGTTATTACACGTATACACGTTAACACGTGTATCTAGACAAAAGCATTTACAGCAACAATGAACAAAGTGCGCCCATAGCGTACATTGTATCATAGCAGAATACAAACATGGAAGGCACAATAATGGGGAATAGCATTCAGTACTGGTACTCAACTATTTGATCTTCAAGTCCTTTCTCCCATCAACAAATGACGGGCAAAACCGTGAAATCCGTATTGTACAACAACTGCGGACTTAATACTGGAGGGAAGAGGGTTGAAGAAGAATCAAATCTTGTTGGCGTCCCACGCATTTGCTTTGCTTTACGCAGATAGGGTTTTCTGGTTACGGCTGAACTCAAAATAAATTGAGAGAAGTAATTGAACGTTTTTGAGCCTGGCTAATTGGCTTCTTGTACGAGATGGTTACGCGTAGTTGAGTTTCAGAGTAGCATTCCATTTTTCACCATGTCTGGCTCATCGTCTTCGGACTAGTTGTGACGATACAACAGACGTCAATCTATCTAATGACCGACCGTTTTAAGGATTAAAACCCAAAATTGCAAAATTCAAACAAATTAAAGTTCTGGCTTCAGTTTTATTTTTAAAAATCTCGAAAGCAAATGATTTAGTTGACCCCGGGTTAACACAGGTAAGACAAACGCGTTTACTTGAAGAGCAACTCCGGAAGATGAGCAAGAATCTGTTCCGCTTCATTATGAACACATTTTGCTGCATCATCAACTGAATATTGGATTTTGGGTCGACTGTACTATTTGATGGGATGGATCCCTTGCAGTTTGAGTCGGACAAGCCACACGTAGCTGGAGCTTCGAACAATATGTATTGCCTTTGTCTTTCTTTTTTCTTCCAACCACCCACTTAACTGAAGGTTTCGATGGAATTCCGTGGACCAGGAATCTAGTAAAGTGGATGAAAAATTGTGATCTAGCTGAGGTTCGCGGTAAAGAATTAATTTGGTATTCGATTACTGAATTGCTATTTGGAAATGATTTTCATGTGTCCCAGTTCCCTTAAAATGACGGATTAAAACTCAATTTATCATAATCAGGGCAGGGTGTGGTCGAAACCCCATTAATAGAAATAGTATGGTATACGCATTTGGTAAGATATTAGTATTAGCTTGAGCCGCCGCCATATCCGACCGCTGCGCTGCTGAAATGAACATGAGGAAAACCAATCCATATTAATTTTTGGAATGAATACAGAGCGACACAGCACGCCGGACTGGCTACTGCTGTTGTTTTAGACTGCACTTATAATCAAACTTGAAGATTTCAATACAACGAGAAAAGAAAACAGATATTAATTAAACCAATGGGGTGTTCAAAGTACAATGAGAGTATGACAAGTAGAAAAATGTAGCTTTAAATTGAAGGTTCTTGGCCTGTGAGCCACATTGACGAGTTAGAAATTCTATTCATATGTAATGCTGACAATGTAGCGTATCTAGCGAATGCGCCTCTTTCAAACAGATTTACCCTGTATCTTATTTAAAACCCATTTTAACTGCCAAATGCAATTAGAAAATACAATTAAAGCAATAAAACACGTGATCTATATTTCGTCTGTTTTTGTTATCATTTTAGCCTTCTTTACATCTATATTATCCTCATCCTGTGTTTGATCGTCTATTTCGTTCTTAGTTGCATTCTCCGGTTCAATGTGTTCCATAGGTTCTTCACCTCGCAGTATCTCTCGAAGAGCCATTGTAGCATAGGATGAAGATGGCAAGGAGAACTCAAGAATAATACACTTCTTTTCCTTCATAGAATCTTCACTCTTCAATTCAGAAAACAGTTTATCGGCTGCAGGTTTCTCAAGCAAATCCAAATCAGATGGAATGAAAGCATCCAAGTTGTCCACGTCCGAGTAGGGAAGTATTTTGTAAGACACATTCTTTGGAATTACTACCAGTTTTCGGTAAGCTCCTTTGGGTGTGTCCGGCCTGTTCAAAATTGAATTCAAAGTAATGATGTGACTTATGTATGCATTAAAAATCTAGAAGAGCCTTAACTTGGGCGTCCTTCCAAAAGTTAATATATAATGTATTTACCGCGCCCTGAACTTCTGCAATAAGTCTGCACCAATCCCGCCTTCCAATAGAAGTTGCTCAGAGTAATCTTTAACTTTGTTTGCTGGGTGCTGTATTTTTGTTCCCTCAAGTGGAATGACAATGTCATAAATTGTATAATTTGCAAGATCCTCCGACATCAAAACTTTTACTTTTGGAATTTCTCCCGTTCGCTTCAGTTCAGTGTTGCTTGAGTCTTTTACGGGCGTCGAATTCATATCAGTAACATCCATTTCGTCTTTAATAAAATAAACGCCATTTACAGGAATGCTTTATGAAATCAGGGTTACATTTCCCAAATTAGTTGATATTTCTTACCGACAATATCCTGAGCTTCAATGGATACTTCCAGTTCTTGAGGGTTAAGGTAAACCAAGTCTCCCACTGCAGGAACAAGACCGTACTCTTTTATTCGGTAGCTTGCAAGTCGATTCCACATGTAGGATTGATAGGCGTGCAAATAGAAGAGCCTCATATTCCGAGGAATGTAGGAAAAGGCATTTTGATAGTCGTTTTGAGCGTAGTGCTTTGACAATCCGTGCAAAAGATTAGATTCAGGAGTCCGGCACCAGGATGGAATAAATTTCACCGCATCTTCTGGATTTTTCTCAGAAAACCAAATCTTCTTAGCTGCCGCTAAAAATTCTGGGTCATTCGGCTTCGGTTGAAGTATTAAGTCAAAAGCCTAACAAAGTAAAATAAAAGTAAGTATAAATGTGCCAAACGAATATTAAAATTTTTCATGGTTCCACTTGCTCACCTCCAAATAGTTCATCTGAATAACTGCTTTACCAATTTTATGAGTCGGGACGGAATATGACCCTGTAAATAAATCATTATTCAGACTGGCGCGCTTTCTGGGTTATTGGCGTTACGACCACGTATATTTAACTCTCATTCCGGAATTAGTTAATAGAAATTACCAAAACGTTGAAGTCCAAAATAATTTATGAATCCGGTTGTCTTCAGGTTATCAACAGCAGTACGTACTACTGCATCCGAGTCCGCCAAAACATTTTTCAACAAAAGTTTGAAGTGATTTCCTAATGAGTCCCCTAAATTCAGCTTTTGCGCCTGATATTCAAAGTTCCCTAATCGGCTGAATGTTGAATATTTATTCAACTCAAGAAGTCGACTAGCGTCAATATTGGAGAAGCAAATTCTTTGCGTGGTTTTCGCTTGCTTGTCCTTCGTCCCAGCGTAAGATATGAAATTCGGTCGCAATCTGAGTAATTATTTTCCATTAATCCCATATATCTTTTTTTTATTAGGCCAGAAGAATGACTCCACTAACTGCAGTTTTCTTGCCAAATATCCAATAGCATCAGATGTATCAATTCCTTCTTTGTACAATACGCAGTGAGTGTACTTTCCTCTATTGGCAGGGCGGCGTGTATATCGGCTCCCTTTTCCTTCTGAAAAAAACCAGAGGCAAATATAATCAAAGTTTCACATTCACAATCACAGCTGTAGTTTCCTTACTTGATCTCTGACGGGAGACTACAACAAACTTTTGGTCACTTTTTTCTACTGTTTCTGAAGACAACATTTCGTAATTTGCTAACCATCGGTGAATTTTAGTCCGTTCCTCTTTTGAGCACTCCGTCACCTGTCACAAACAAATCCTGTAAAATGTTTGATTCTCTTTGCGCAATTTCAGTAGTTGAACAGTTTAAGACAACGGCAATAATCAAAATACTTATATAACTCACATTAATGTCAACACTTTTTTTCTGCAGTTGGGTAGGGTTTACCTCAGTATTTAAAGATTTGATCGCAGACCTCACTTCTTTGGATACCCATTTGGAAAAGATCGGGTCACTTTCATCAACTTCTTCCCTGGCTAAACAAAAACATCATTCTTGAAATGAAAAACTATTCAATGTATGCTGGAAAATGTATATTATCATATAAAATCCTCACCATCCTTGGGTAACTCGTAGGATGTGAGGTGAACCACTTGTCCCTGTGGGTCAATTTCATTCACATGAAAGTCAGAATATCTGTACAGAAATCGAAAGCCCAATTAGAAGGCATTACACGATCAAGTGCAACAAACTCAAATTTACAGTGGCGGAGGCACGTGCGTTTAGAACTCAAACTCAATAGCTGGAGATCAATTTTATTCCATTATTATTTACCTTTCTTTTACAACGGCCTCAAACTTGAGATGATTAGATACGTGGTGAAGAATTCCGACATCTCGTTCTCTCCGAATCGGTCTCATGGGCTCCTTCACTGTCTGCCGTCTTGACCCCTCAGTACTGGTTGAGCCGCGCTTTACTGCGCTTGCCATCTCAATGTGAAAAGTGCGTACTTTGAATTGTTTCTGTGGTTCTTGGATTAGTTGAAACTTGAATGTGCACGGGCGTATTTTATTTACATACATACAAAATGCAACTCAAGACCACTTTCCAGTTTCCAACCTCACCACCACGTTACAAAAATAATTCGGATTATTTTGAAGATCGCCGACTTTCGCGCTATAAGCAAGCATTGAGTCCAACAAACCCGCCAGAGCTGCTCAACGCTTTGATGTGGCATTTTGAAATTTTGTTGTGTTTTGACAATTTGAACCCACCCAATTTGCATTGCATTTCAAGTCAAGCAACCGACACCACCGCACCGGTTTGGTTTGAGGAAGATCGATTCAAATTCGACACAGTAGGAACTCGTCAAGAATGAACGAAGACGCACTGCGGAAATTAGAACAGGCTCACAGTGATCTAGAATGTGCAATCGCTCTTAGCGAAATTGAAGAGGAGGGCTCAATCTTGTCAACATTATCACAGTCAGCAGCGACAGGTCCGTCCTGCTCAAAATCTGAAGGGTTTCCGATGGAAATTAGCGATATCGACGAGATAATGAGGAAAATAGGAGAACTGGAACGGGAACCCGATACGGATACTGGAAATGACCCTGGTCTCAGCGAAATTGAAGAGGAGGACTCAATGTTGTTAACATTATCACAGTCAGCTGCGACACATCCGTCCAGTTCTAAATCCGAAGGGAGTCCGAAGGGAATTTGCGACATTGACGAGATAATGAAGAAAATAGGAGAACTGGAACACGACACGGATCCTGGAAATGCATCTCATCTCAGCGAAAATGAAGAAGACGCAGTCTTGTTAGCATTATCACAATCAGATAAAACTGGTCCGTTCAGTTCTAAATCCGAAGGGATTCCGAAGGGAATTAACGACATCGACGAGATAATGAGGAAAATAAGAGAACTGGAACCCGATACGGATCCTGGACATGCACTTGGTCTCAGCAAAAATGAAGACGAAGATGTAAGTGATTCTTTTTCTTTTCAAGTATTATTTTTTTATTTAAAATTAGTTGAGTCTTTTTGAGAAATGCGGACGCTCCCGAATTGGACATAGTAAATATTGTAAAAATATTATGTATTTTTAATAGGAGACACATCGAGCTAAGGAGTTTGCATTACTGGATGAGGTCGCACGGCTTAGGGCGGAGAATTCAACTCTGACTCTGAAGCTCAAGAGTCGTCTCCCACCAAAACAAGATAGCTCAATACAAATTAAGCAAAAGGCCGAATTGGGCAAGCTCCGAACGGAATTGAATGCAAAATCGGAGCAAGTTGGACAATTACACCGAGAGATATCCAATCTGCAGCAAGAAGGAGTAAGTCATACAATCCCCTTCCTTCTCTACGTTGATATTGATATGTTGATAAATATGGTCAAATTCCTCTAAATATGACTGATTTCACTACCTATGAATTGACGATGTCTTAGACATTTCAAGCTATCATATCAACCTATAGAATCAGATAGGGAGTTGTCGCAGGAAGGCAGGAGTGACTTTATTTATTAAATGATGGTTTTTACTTTTTAGGAGGCTTCTCGAGCGAAAGAGTGTGAATTTGTGGATCAAATTAGTCGACTCAAAACTGAAATTGCAACTATAAAGCTCAACAATCTCCTTCCCCCCAAAACGGAGAGCTCAGTCCAGATTAAACACAAGGCGGAATTGGATAAACTACGAACCGAGTTGAATGCGAAATCACTAGAAGTTATACAGTTACAACGACAGATTTCTGATCTTAAACAAGACGTAGGCCAAACTGATTTTTTTATGTTGCAGTTAGTGATAGTATGCTAATTTCAAAATACCGGTCGGTCAATATTGAATGGACTGAATAATACTTAGTACCTACTTATTTTACTTTAACAGTACCTACTTATTTAAAAAACTATAGTGTCGAACAAAAGAGTGTGAGCTACTCGAACAAGTTTGCCGGCTAAAGACGGAGATTGCAGCACTCAAGTCCAACAAAATTCGTCCACCCGAACCAGACGCCTCAGTCCAAGCTAAGCACAAGGCAGAATTGGAGAAGCTCCGCACCGATTTAAATGTGAAATCACAGCAAGTTGTACAGTTTCGCCGGGAGATTTCTAATCTGAAGCAAGCTGTAAGTCCTACTGCTGTTGTTTTTATTTTGACAATCTTAATGTCATTCTTTGAGGGTTGTGGCCTCCTGCCAACTTGTTTAAATTGCATGGTAAAAACTTGTCAACCATTCCCGGTTTGCAGTAGTGTGACTGCTGGAATAACTCTAAAAAATTCTAATAGGCTCACCGACCGAAAACTGCAGCAGCTCCTGAACCCATCAAACAAAATGAATCTTTTATGTGTCAAGAGAAGGAAAATGAATACCAGAAAACCATTCGTGCTTTACAGGAGCAAGTCCGAATAACACAGTCAGAGTTAACTTCATTTAAGAATGGAAAGGGGATGCTTGATTTTCGAATCCGTGAATTGTCACAAGAGTTAGCTTTGGCAAAAGATCTTAGCAAACCTGTGAGTTCTATTTCTTTCGTATTGTGTCTTGATAGGCGTTAAGCAAGGCGGTACATAGTACTGCTAGCCGTTAAAGTAAGGTTAATTCCCCGAGAGATTTCTTATCTTACACAACACGTAAGTCAAACTGATTTCTTTTCTGTATGTTGGAGTTAATGCTAGTATGCTAATTTCAAAATGCCGATCGGTCAATATTGAATGGAGTGAATAATACTTTAATGGACTCACTTATTTTTTTAAAAACTATAGACGATAAAGGAGTGTGAATTACTGGACCAAGTTTGCCGGCTAAAGAAGGAGATTGCAACACTTAAGCGCAACAAAATCCGTCCAGTTAAACCAGACACCTCAGTCCAAGTAAAACACAAGGCAGAATTGGAGAAGCTCCGTACCGATTTAAATGTGAAATCACAGCAAGTTGTACAGTTTCGCCGAGAGATTTCTAATCTGAAACAAGCTGTAAGTCCTGTTCCTACTGCTGTTGTTTTTATGTTGACAATCTTAATGTCATCCTGTTTGATTGAGGTGATTGTTAATATAATTCTAATAGGCTCACCGACCAAAAGCCGCAGCAGCTCCTGAACCCATCAAACAAAATGAATCTTCTATGTGTCAAGAGAAGGAAAATGAATATCAGAAAACCATTCGTGCTTTACAGGAGCAAGTCCGAATAACACAGTCAGAGTTAAATGTATTTAAGAATGGGAAGGGGATGCTTGAATTCCGAATCCGTGAACTGTCACAAGAGTTAGCTATGGCAAAAAATCTTATTAGGCCTGTGAGTTCTACTTCTTCCTTATTGTGTCTTGACAGGCATTAGACTGCGGATAGTACTGCTAACCGTTAAAGTAAGATTGTGCAATTTACCAAATTTACCTTAATTGTAGGTGGTTTATTTATAGGAAAACGAGATCCTCACAGAACTAGCAGAAAAAGTTGACAGCCTCAACTCACGCTATAATTACAGAGAAAAACAACTGGATGTACTACTCAAAATTGCTTCAAAAAGTGGATCTTATTCTAATAGCCTAGTCAATAGCATTGTGTTGGGAAGTGCAGAAGAGGATATGGGATCATTATCACCAACTACGACGCTACACTTGTTAATTGATAATAATGATAATTGAAACCGTTATGCGTTGCATTTGATGCCTTACTGTATTATTTTATTTTTGTCAATGTGATTTAAGCGGACTATTGTGAACTGGCGCGTGAACTGACTTGCGTCTTGCGTGTGTGTCTAACTCAAGTGACTGTTCTATTTTATAGTTTTGTTAAGGTCATTTTTTAAAAGTTTGTGAAATTAATCGTTTAGCGATGACTAGACCAAGTGAACTTTCAAATCTTTTGCCATAAGCTTCTCAACTTATATTTTTTACTTAATTATAATGATGTATTTAATTCAGAGAAGATCCAAATAAATTAACTTTTGCACACAACGGCTGAAAGCATCGTCTTACAATTACAATTTTTCAAGTTTGGGATTATTGTTATTCCTTTGTCAAAAAAAATTCCAAGAAAGTGATCAATAAAGAAGTCAACTTTAAAAAACGAAATATTTTTTTTAGAATTTTTTAACTCGCAACAAACATTTGATTCATTCGGGAGTTAAACGCCTGTCGAAATCTACAATTGGAAAAGAATAGTTAGCGATAATGAAGATAGCTTTATTCAATCGAAACTACAACTGTACATTTAGTAAATAAGTTAATTGTTACATACAAAGTCGTTTATGAATCAGACTTCTGCGCACCGTTTCGGATGGCGAAGCCGAAGTCGGTGCAAAATACACATTAAATATTAAGTCATTTCATATTTACAAATTGAAACCTTATCTCAAACTGTTAAAATCTGACCGTAAAGCAAGAGTAGTGCATAACTTGAAAACATTAAGTTAAAATTCCTACCAATATGAGATAGTTTTACCCTAGTTTACTCCACCTGTCTCTTTATTTTCATCATAATAATTATAATCTGCTGGCAAGTCTTGGTTAGTTTCATCTGCTTCATCAGCAAATGGCGGATGCTGTGGGTATGATGGGAAACCTGGAAATAATGGGGGCAGTTTTACTGGTTTCCTCTTTGGTGGAGTTGGAGGGACTTTACCAGGCATTGTTGGAGCTGATCCAGCCGGAGGACTCCCGACGTTTTGTCGTAATGCTTCATTCAATCCTAAAGCCAGTGCCCTAACAGCATTAAAAGTTTCCTCTCCAACGGGTTTGATTTGATTTGCCGGAAGAGCAAATCCATAGCGTCCAGTATCTCGAAGTTCAAATGTGTTATGAATATTTAATTCCAGCCCCACCTGAAAATAAATTTTATCATATTACTATAACTTTTAGTAATAAGGTTTGCTGTCAGGATGTGTAGTTGGATTTTACCCTTTGCCCAATCGTCAGATCCACCTGCTGCGGAATATAGGATGTCTGGTGCGGTTCCTACCCTATAGCGAGTTCCGTAAGTTTTTTCCAGAGCAGCTTTCCCTTTCAATGCCAAACTGTACAGCTCTTGATAGTCAGCTGGCTTCTGCTTGGAGAAACCCCATGGAACCAGGAGGAGTTGTGAATAGGAGTGAAACGTTAAATACATTTTTATTTGATTTCTTCTGGCAAGAATTGCATTTGAGACGGCAAGGGTTTCTGGCTCAGAGAATGCCCTTGGTCCTTTGTAAATATCCGAGCAGGGGTCACTGGAAGTACCTTCACCTCCCCAACCATATCCCCAATTCCTGTTCGGGTCAACTCCTTTACATCCGAGATAGGAACTCGTCCGGGAACGAGTTTTTCTCCAAAACTAGAAAGAAAATGAAGCTTTAGCAAATGGTATAAATTTTTTGAATTTCAAAAATTAACTCACTCGATCTCCAGTGTGTGTAAACTCGTACCTTTTGTATAAGAGAAAATAGAAAGCGTTAGTTTTGGTTTCATTTTTGATTTCCTCTGATTGAGTTCACTCACCCATCGACATTAATTACAGGTACTATATAAAAATCGAATCTTTCCAGGAGTTCACGATTCTTCTCCTTATCTGTCACTAGTGTGTTCATAATAAACATTACGGTTGCAGGAGAAATCCATTCCCTGGCATGCATTCCACCGTCCAACCAAATAGCAGGTTTAGGTGCTCCTCCATTACTAATTTTGACAAGGATAATATCACGTCCTTCTGTGGATCTTCCCACAGACTCAATTGTGACTTGAGGTCCTCCGCTTTGCGCCGAACTTTCACTCAAGAATCGACAAAAGCTGACAATATCTGA
Organism: Orthonychiurus folsomi; assembly: GCA_036851895.1. NCBI lineage: Eukaryota > Metazoa > Arthropoda > Collembola > Poduromorpha > Onychiuridae > Orthonychiurus > Orthonychiurus folsomi. The sequence continues at coordinate 1,068 of JAAXYW010001758.1, read as the reverse complement.
AAGCAAATTAAAAATTGTCTGTCGTTAAGTTAGTTCCCGGTAGAACAAGAATAACATTTTACAACTCACCATTATAGCGAAAATAGTTTTGAAAATTCAAGCGTGGTTTTGCTCCCCCTTGACGCCCTTCCGCAATGTCTGTTTGGATTTGTTCATGGATTTTCGCTCTCAAGAATTTCACCAACATCATGGATTAGAACGTCATGATTAACGTCTAATTCGGAAAGTAGGCTTTGAACATGAGGTAGCATTCGCGGTGACGCTAATATATCTGAGGTTTCATTTAGTCTTGGGTAGGTCCAAAAATGAACACCTGTAAATATCATGCAACAGTCATTACATATTAAATTTGGACTTTAAAGGGGTTTGTTGCGTTTAGCACTTGCCAATTGAATATTTAGCAATAATGTTGCACTCTTACCCGATTTTCCATCCAGGCTGAGCAGTAGTGTCTCTACTTTATTTGGCTCTGAAATTGCAACTGTTCTCAAAAGCTTGTAGCCGGTGTAGGACCGTTTTTCTTGTGAATCATAGTTGTCCGCTGGAAGTGCAAAAACGCCCACCGCCAGGATGAGTACAGTGCCACACGTTAGCAATGATACCGGTGGCATTTCTAAAGCAGCAAGTAGAATAATATCAGGTCATTCCCAAATCCTGCCTGATATTTAGATATTTTTCTTAAGGTTCTTTGATTTTGTATGGAATTATGGCATCTTTATATGGTGAGCGGATGCTTTGTATGAAAGAAAACATTTCACAAATTGAAATAAAAAACCCTCCATTAGCTTTGACTGAAATAGGAATTTGAATGGAGGACTTGAAAATCTGGTATGAATTTGAGAACTGTGATCAAAACTGTTTACAAGTAAGCTCAAGCACTCAGTAAGTCCAGGATTAATTAACTAAAGTGACTTTTTCAGCTGTGGGCTATTTCAATTTATGCACCACTTTTATTCTTTGGGGAATAAGCTATTCAACAAGTGCACTGTGGTTTCCTCCTCACTACCCAACTGAATCCACAGGAGATTTACTCAAACAGTAATGAAAATACCAATAGTACCTTTCGCT
>JAAXYW010001757.1:0-19142 GCA_036851895.1 Orthonychiurus folsomi | reverse complement strand
ATCCCAGTAAGATTATTCGAGCAGAATTTTATATCAAGTAGCTCCACATTGATTGCCTCAAAAGAATATAATTTCAACATTATCTTGAGCTTCCCCTATGGGAGTTCTGCTTTGCTCTTGGGTTTGCTTGTGCTTTTTGTGTGTCATTTATCTTATCACATCTAATTGTGAAATGATAGAACTCCGCCCAATTAATAGGACGTGGTGATTACAGATAGACAACATAGACATTTTGCGTACTTGTCCAAGATTACTGCATATACTGCATACATTATTAAGCAAACTCTGATAATAATTAATTAATAAACTCTGCAAGCAGAGATCAAAAGAGCAGCTGCAAAGATATCAGACACACTCACACAACTTCCATCAAACCCCACAACACAATGGAACCCCTGGAAATAACAAAATGACTCAGCAATTAAACCGTGTCCTCAGAGATGAAAGGTTGAATGTGTACTTGTAATATAAAAATACATGTCCATTTACATTGTCTGGCCAGATCAATAATTTGGTTTCAGAAATTATTGGTATATAAATGAGATGTAGTTTACACATCTTGACAATACAATAGCAAATATATCTGCAAACGACAAATAATAACTAGTGAAATTTCATACCTAATAGTACTTCCACCACCACCGCCTTGGTCTTCAAGTTCATTCGTTACTCGACGATTAACTTCTGACTCTGATAGTTAATCTAGCACTGCACTTCACCATCTCTTTTAACAGTAATATTGTCAATCGTAATCCGCCAAATTCACACAACTTCCATCAAACCCCACAACACAAGCTCCATGAAATCCCATCCTCTCCTCAGCCCTGATCAGTCTTGACCTCACCGCCGTCATCAAATGTTGATCTCACCGCCATCACCAAATGTTGATTTCTCGCATTGTATTTTTCCAGTATTCCTTAAAAAGAACGACTGTACTGTCTCTGTCACTGTGACTGGTCCACCACTACACGATTGGTACTGGTATACTGCTGCTGCTTCGCCTGACAATGTTAGAATGCCACCACAAATAAACTTAATATTTGACAACCACTTCACTTAAATTGACACTTCCTTCACCGGATTGACTCTAGTTTGAACTGAACAGGGGTTGCTAGTAGTTTAGGCACTATTACATTAACTTCAAACCAAACCTTAGTATTTAGTCACTTCGATTCTCGCATTGTATTTTTCCAGTATTCCTTAAAAACAGGGACTGTCTCTGTCACTGTGACTGGTCCACCACTACCACAAGATTGGCACTGGTACACTGCTGCTGCTACGCCTGGCAATGTTAGGACGCTACCACAACTAAACTTAATATTTGACGACCACTTCACTTAAATTGACACTTCCTTCACTGGATTGACTTTAGTTTGAACTGAAGAGGGGTTGGCAGTAGTTTAGGCACTGTTACATACTGGGATGATGAATGAATGATGAATGAAATGCGATGGATGGACTTGTCGTCGTCGGCATTTGAGCAACGATGAACGACTGACGGCCAGAAAAACGCACGGCACAGCACGGCAAGGGACAGGAGCCCGGCATGCAAATGCGTGTATAAAAAATTCCCATGTGCTTATGCGATGCGGGAGAATCTATGCATGCATTAGCATTACACGTTGGTTTGTATGTATGTGTACCCGAATGGCACATGCATGTACATTTGTACACGTACAAATTTAATCTTGATAATGATGCATGTATGAATGTATGCGTAGCATGTAGGTTTATGTTCACGTAACTCTAACAAATTTTAAATTTAACATCCTGTTTATCCATTACAAATTAACATGCGATACGAATGTTTGGAGTACATACATTGGCAACTATGACATCACTATGAACCTGAAATTTGCATGAGTAAGTTCAATTTCTCAAGATGGATTTGGATGAGATGGCATACATTTGCTTGCGAAGTACAAATATGGATTGTCTATTCAGACGAGTCTGTATTGTCTGAATATTGAGATCTGATTTAAAGTTGCAAATAAATCAGTGAATCGTCAGAAAACTAGTGTAATTGATAACTTTAAATTGCATAAATGTTTAAAGTTTTCGACGACTTGGGATGAAATGTGATGACTCATAATGTCAATGTGCATTTTATGGTGACAGTCGGTCCGAGGGATTTAAAGTCCCAAAACAGATCTAACCCAACCCTTCCCTGATTTGACAAGAATAATCTTTGTTAAGAACACAATGTATATAATCCTTAATTCTTACACATCCACAACACATGTTATGACGTGCTAGTGTTCATAGAAACCCTTCAAGGGAATACTGCCACCTCATTCAACAAAAGTAACCCTTGACTTTTTCTACGGCTATTCAAAGCTGAAGGCTCCATTCCTCATTCTCACCTGCTCTTTCCTAATTTCCACCGAAACGGAGACACATTTTAGTCAAATGAGACTAAAAATGTAGCAAAGTGGGAATGTGTGAACTACAAATAAACAACCGAGCCGAATGCCGCTTTCGTCTTCGACCCAACGGAAGAAATTAATCTTTTCCATCCCGGAAATGTTTTTGTCAAAAAAATAACCGGTAAAGTTTGGGTCGAGTTCCACTTTCAGCCCGGCCTGGCTTGGCCAGACAACAATGCGAAGCCGTACGCGTAAAGTAGCAAAGGAATGGTAATGTTCTTTAACTGCAATTTTACGTATGCCAAAGGGAAAAAAAAACTCAATCTAAAACTAGTTACAGTGGAGGACCAGTACGGATCCCTTTGGGTTTCCGGTTGTGCCCTACCCTCGCCTTCAAATTTGGTCTTTTTTTCTTCTTACCCGTACCTCCAATTAAATGCTAATTCGTGCCGTGGACAGAACGGCGGCAGGAATCATTAAGAATCTGACATTTTGAAAATTCTATTCAAAAGTAATGATCCTGTATTACGCCACCGCCACGCGGAGGTTGTTGCATCGTACACAAAGATAATATAAAGTAAGATACGAACATAAGGAGCAGATGGGAAAACAATAACCGAGCAAGTTGTCCCATTTAATTAAAACCAATTCCAACGAGCCCAACCCAATGCCAAGGGCCCTCATAAGTTGTGTTTATTAATTTATTTGATTTTAATATCATATTGGCTCCAGGCATTCACGTAAAGAGGCAGTTGCTCATCCGCATTCGCGGTTGCTCCTGCTGCCGCGGGAGCCAATCAAGTGCCGCTGGTATCGCGATAAGTGGCAGTAGTGGCAAGTGGATGGTTGCGCATTGAATACAAAATTATTTAATGTCAAACTTAATTTACTAGGCTTAATTACAAAGGGAATTAATTTCCAATTTGTTCAATGATCTGCATGTGCCAAACTACAAAACTCAATAAATACAATCCTGAGACAAGAAAGACCTCAAGTTATGGAATTCAGGTTGGGGGGATGGATTCACGACGGCAAATCGCCATAAATTATGATCACACCTTCAAATGATTATAGATTTCATCTGTCTTTGTCTCAATTGCCCTCTTGCTGTGCACCTCAAGGCAAGGTCACCATTCATCTCAAATTAGGATTTGGAAAATGGATTGCCGCCTCACCAAATGGGGGCAGCCGTGCGGCTTCCGTGTATTCTATTTGAATTTTGATGCAAGTTGCACTCCACACACAACAAGCGCCGATCGAAATGGACTGCAAACTGGCTAGCAATGTGAACGCTAGTTAAAAAGTCCAGGATTAATCAATCAAACGGGGTTTATAGATAATTTGCAATTCCATGTATCCGGTACCGGTCTTGAATGAGTACCATGCCATTTAATTAAACTGTGGTTAAGCATTATATGCATTCCATAAATCAGGTTGACTTTTTCAGATTCTGATTTTCTTAGCAAACTTCCAATGTGGTCCCTTACAAAAACTTAGAAGATTGACCCTTGACTTGCTAACTCAGTTTTTAAACACTCAATGCCATTCAAATCTCTAATGACATAATTTAGACTATTTTGTTGCTGCATAAGAGCCAAAACACATCATTTGATGCACTCAACCTCACCATTAAAACGAAATGGCCAAAGCGTGGCCAGTTCCCCTCTTAATTACAATCCTCATCAAATCATGTCCATAAAAGTAGGTCATTATACTTATGCAATGGGTGATTAAATCCCCTAAATACGGGTACAATCACCATAATTAAAGTCCGTCATCCTTTTAACAAAAAACAAGTGAATTGTATTCAATCGTAAATCCCTAATTATACGTCTAATTAACATCAAGTAGTCAGTCGTAGTGCGACAACGGGCCCTTCAACTTTGCTAATGTATGTAAATGTAATGGAAACAATTATTGTTCTCGACTATCGACCAACGAACTCATTTCAAATTCATTTTTTTCTCACAAGGAAATGAGAATAATTAAGTGATTTTTAGTCAAAAAACGAGTAAATTTTTAACAAGGTTGTTGAGAGTACGTACGTACGGGGGGAGCTTGGATGAACTCAACTATCCATGGGTGGAGGCAATGAGATTTTAATTAAATACGTGTTGGAGTAAAGGGAGTAATTAAAACTTTCTCATCTCCCTCCCGATGAGGGCTGGCTCCTTAAAGATGATTAACATTGATGTGAGCACGACAACCTGAATGATACTGGTTGACAGGGAAAAATCCCACAAACCCAGTAAATCATCTCCAATAGCCCAGTACATCACCAAAAACCCATACATTACGATAATAAAGCGGAACGTGTGTATAATTTCCATTCCTGTGCTGCGCACCCAGCTGACCAGCCGCGTCGGCCACAGGGCTAACCTTGAACGTGAAATACATAAATTCGTGGAGTTAAAATTCATAATTTAATTCATGTGGCTGGTTAGCCAGGTTCGGGACTCGTTTGAAAAGTAAATTATGGGTGAAAAATATTGTGGATTTGTAAAATTCGCGTGCGATGAGCGGGTTTTGGGTTGGACCAATATAGGACGAATGTCTCTTTAATTGACCTTCTTTTCCCACTTGAGTTGAGTGGGGTAGTTTATAAGTTGTGCAATGGGACGGACGGATTTCAAGGAGATTTTGCTCAATAATTAAGAAATTATAACTTTTAAATGGAATGGAATGGGATAATTAAGTCTAAGACATATTCAAAGGATACGTGGGACACGTATGAGATTTTAAATTTCAAATTCAACAGTGGGTTTTCATATACGTATGTATGATTTCATTATCTCCATAATTATGTTATTGCAATCTACATGCAAATATCAAGTAATTAAAACGTCTTGTTTCCTTTGGGCAACATGAAAATCCTAATTTCCAGCAAATACTCGTGTTGATTTAACAATTTAATATTTAAATGTAAATAAATTAAATTCTCTTGTCAAGGACTTTCATTCTACGGCGGATATGCGTAAGAATTCTTAGTACCACAGAATGGTAGATTTGCCTGGTTAAATGTAATGTATGAACTTTTTGAACTTATAACGGAAAGCCAACGCAAGTCGGACTTCGGACAACATTTCCAGTCAACTGTTTCAGGAGTGATCGTTAACAATTTTATAAATTCAAATTCTTAGACAAGAATGAGTTTAAGATCGCAGATCGCTTAAGGTGTCACGTTTACATTTTTATATTTCCGACTAGCATACTTCCTGTACGCGCAATCTTAATTTAATTAAATATTGCCCACTTCATCCGACTTGGTGTTACTGGCGGAAGCAATACAATACATCACGCGCTTTGCTATACTACATCATTACGGAATGGTGGATCCGTGACAAGGAAGTATTGCTTGTAAATGAAAAATAAATTAGAAATGTCAATCAATGTAAATGACCTTCTTAGCTTCTTCCCCGCCTCCGTCGTCCTGTATCTCATAAAGTACATTTTTCTTTTTTGATTTGAGCAACCGAATTGTATTAAATTGAGAACATCACGCCACGTCGTTCTTTTGAAAATCGGCACTTCCACTTCCTATTATTCTGTAGATCGATGTGCTGGTTGAATAGAGTACTGATGTGATGTCTAAAATTTGTTTTGAATTTGCACACTCACAATTACTTAAAAAAAACTAGTTATTAAATCAAAATCACAGCAGATTTTTCGCAGTATTTTTAAGCACTTGAACTTTTGTAATCATGCGTACGCACGACCTGTCGTCTTACGAGCCTTTGCTTTGAGTAAGTCTTAAGTCTTCGCCCACAAAGATGACACACTTCAAATACTTCAGGAGCTAATGAGTTGAGTACTTAAAGTGAACTTGCACAATCTGTTAATTAGTTTCAAGTATCACTTGCCTCACATGTTATTTCCACTGTTTCACAACCAAAATTATATTTTCAAACAGAATTCAGATTCCGTGTGACGCAAATACTCACCCGAAATTAGTTCGAATAGTCAAATTCTAGAAGCTATTTATTTTTTAGTGCAGCTTTAAGCTCAGGCTACACTGGGAACACGACTAACACCTCAACTGATGTTCTGATGCTAAATTCGCACTACTAAAACAATTGCGAAACATGTACTCAGATCCCCACAAGATCCAACTTCACTGCACCCCCACCACTCTTCAAATTGCGAAAATTGTGACCAAAAACTAAGAACAGAACATCTTTCCTCCTCTGCACTTGGACTCCCACTCCAATGAACGGCACTTAGCAACTTGTCACCGGCAGTTAACACCACAATTAACAAGGATACCATAAAAGTGCCGCAAAATTGCCGTAAAAATGTAAATGTAACCAACCACGAGCCAATAAGGCACACGCACCCCAACTCAAATCGTCGCGTCGTCGTCGGCGACTTTGTTGGTTTGGATTGAAAGTGAAAATGAATGAATGTGGGGGAATTTCTTCACGAATTTTGCCTTGAATGGTTTTGGCTGGAGTGGGACGGACACGGCGAAACGAAACACGGCCCTTTCCTGTTGTTAACCCATGTGTGCCATGTCCATGCCATACAATGTATTTATTTTTTGTGATTTTACTTTAACCCTATCCCATACCTTATGGCTTATACCTTACTACTACCTTGCCTCGTCTTATTAGCACGGCTGTTATGTACAGGGACTGCCTTCCCTTACCATCAAAAAAATCTACTGTACTTTACTGTATAATAACATTACCCCTTCGTGGCTCGTATATTTACCCCTACTTGAATGGAATTAAGTACTGAGTTAATGTTCGGGTGTGACGGAAGAGGATGAATTGAACCCTTTTACATTTCCTAATCTTTCAGAAGTTGAAGGATCCACTCCAAATGTGATGGAATTTCATTCGAATGAACTGGTGCTTATGGGAGAGACTGATGATGAGCGGAGGGGCCACTTGAGCGGAGAAATGACTCAAAAAGTGGACGGCTTCGTCGTCGTCGTACTTTTAAAAATTTCCTTTGAAATGTTATGAGTTTGAAGACTCGGGACTGCCAGGTCGGACCACTTGACTCGACTGGAATGAGTTGAGTTAAGACTCAAATTGAAATGAAGGAGTCAGCTTTATCAAATGGAACTCCTTGTCATGCATGTAATGTAAATAAAAAGTCAAACCAAACTCCTTTGAAGTTCCTGAGAATTGCACAAGATAAATTTAATTAGGTGATTTTAAAGGGATGGACTGATATAACGAAGTAGATTTGCATAAGGATTTTAAAGGCAAAGGCGTGCGACTGAACTACAAAGAAGCTACATAAGAAAAGCTTAATGACACTATTAATTAAGCTAAGCTTCAGCGGATATGACATGTAGATGTACATAGCACTGATTCCTTGATGAGTCAAACATTTTGATTGATGTTCGACAGTAATAAGTTAATTGAATGTTTTGTTTAATTAAGCTAACCTAGAACTTATCCACCGGTTTTTTAATGCTTGTGATGCGAACATGCCAGGATTCCTGTTCCGGTCGTTGTTGAAAGTTGCAGGTTCGCAGGTAGGTAGTGCATTGCAGTGTTGGCATACAGGTTTTTTTGTCGCTCTCATTTCCTCCGAAGTCAACGGTAAAGAACCAGGGAATCAAAACGGAGACCGGATTTAGGCCTGGCTGCTTCTTCCTATGTAAAGTATAGAAAAGTCGTCCACCCAGTCCATTGAGATATGAATTTCCGATTTGGAAAAAATTATGCAAATTAATTTAAGGGAAATGCCATAAGACGTTTGATACATAATACATATATGGTACACAAACTACAAACCCCCAAGCATAAAAACAATATGTGCTATACTTGTCGAATTTGAACTTAATGAGCAATAGGAATTTGAAACCTACACAAACTGGATGAGATATAGATTCATTTGCATTTTAATGAATTGCATGGTGCGGCAACCATTTGATCATGTCTATTTTCAAAACTTGGCAATTCCAAAAGTTCTGCTAAATTCGGAATTTGAGCGTTGTGATCAGGCACTTTACGAAACATAGTTTCTACACAATGGTAACCGGTGGACCAAATTTCAAATCAAGCTCAGTACATCTCTTGTTAGCAGCAAATGTTACGGAAAGCATGAAGTCTGATCTTATAAAGTACACCTTTCAAACACAATTAAAGTATACAACAACACAACCCATTCACCTTCCAATAAAAATACCCCTATGAATAAATGAATTATTCCTTGTTGCTCGCTCTGCTAAAATTGAATAGGAAGTACAACAGCCGCCTACAACACTGAAGGTCACATGAGGAATTCGTCAGTCAGCTAATTTGCGAATAAATAATCCAATTAATTTTATTTGAGATTATCAAGGTTAGGTTGTCATCTTCGTCCAGCTCATTGAGCTCATCCTTTCCTTGTCAGATTCAAGTGGAAAACCACACACCCCAGACCCCACCTTAAATTACCGTTTAAGGAAACGACATGCCACTGCACTGCACTGTTTGAAGCGAGCATGCCGATGTCGATTTGATGTTATGTTGTAGTAAAATTTAACAAGTACGATACAAACGAAGTAGAGTAATGGTTTAGTAGAGTAGGAGTGCAAGTTCTCAAGTGTGTAACAAAAATCGTAGTATTGAAATTGTCAATCCTATTTCGCATAATTCAATAAAAGCTCACAACATTTGTTTACCAAAATTGAATTTTGTATAAAATATCATGAAATAGGTCTAACTTTTAGCATTATAATTACTGTCCAGGTTTTCTAAATTGCGAACATTTGTTTGTGCTGTAGCTCGCAGCTGTAACGTAAATTAAATTCCAAAATTAAATACATGCGTCCAATGGCTTGTACCTGAACTTTTTTACTTTACCAACCAGCAAAAAGAAGACCCGAAATCTAAACTACAAGATAAACAATCTAGAAGAATGTCACTTTGCAATTTATTTGGAAACGATATTTGCAATTTTGCATTTGCTTTCTAGTTTCTAGCACAAACCACTAACTTCTTTTAACCCTTTAATAATGCTGCGCGGCAGTTGTCTCGCCATCTATGCAAATTTGGCAGAACATTCGCAACTGTAAAAGCAAGCTCTTCGTTTTCGTCGCTCCCTCTCCCTCTCGGCCATTCGTGCGTTGACCTTTGAGCAAGTTACACGCACAGCTTTTCCTTGCGGTTGGTATTCAAATTGTGTACTTTTATTCTCGGAGTCTGGAATTTGATCTGCCCTGACCTTCGCTTGGCCATCATGACGGCCTTTTGCAAACTTGTGATATTGTTGGTGACTTTGGTGTCCTTCACCCCACCACGCAGTAGTGTTAGCGGTGAGTTCTAAATTGAAAATCTTCAATTAATCTCATTCGAATCCAGCCACGTTTTCTTCCAACCTAATTTTTTTAAACTAATGGATTTGAATTACTTTTTGTAGCCCTCAAATGCATCCGATGTGTAGCAGTGGAGGGCGGGATGAACACTGAGGGGGCAGCACTTGTTGACCCAAAAGGCAGGAAAGATGATATATTAGCCGCTGGAGAGCGCGAATACGCAACTTATCGTTTTGCATCCCAGAGCGAAGACAATGACAAGTGCTTGAATGGAGAGGAAGAGTTAGAGGCAATCTGTGATGTGAGGTCCATTTCTTGTATGACAATGCGTATAGAAGTAAACGATAAGGATGATAAAGGTTTAATCGTCGCTGGCGGAGGCAAAGCCAAATACAACTATAATGGTAAGTACATATGACAGTTCAATTTTAAATTTAAGGCGGATTTGGATTTGTTTGATTTGAAGGTTGAAGGTGCATTAATATAAATTCTTCACAGTTCTCATCAGGGATTGTGCAAAAGGGCCAATTCATCCGCAATGCAAACAAGAGGAAGCAACACGAAAACTTCTTGACCTTCCTAGACCCATACCTTTTATCGTATTCACCACCGAAAGGCCGTCTCCGCCTCCACCACCGGCTGTCGACGATGAACCAAAACCAACCGATCCACCAACCGTCCCACCATCATCCAATTCAAGTTCCTCGGACAACTCATCCATACCCGCGGGCTCCGCCGCCGGGGGCCCCGTTGCCAGGGCTGGTCTCAGTAATCGTGGCGCTCACCAAGACGCTGTAGACCTACATGAAAAGGCGCTTAAGGAAATGCTGAAGGAGATAGTTGGAACTGTTGAGACATGTGCTTGTGAAACCGATAATTGTAATCTGGCTGGAAGTCTGAGAGGAATTTCCATTGTCAAACTTCTTGTTTTCCCATTCGCCGTCCTGGGATTTCGAGCAGCTCGCTAGCAAGTCTCCCTCTTCTCTTCAATCAAATCAGTTATAAGAACTACAGTTTCAAGTTTAAAACTTATCAGATCAAACTTTATGTTAACAAAATTAGAGTTTTTTGAAAAATAAATCTGAAAACAAATAATATTTGCTCGAAGCGCAAGATTTTTTTGCTTACTAGTTTACTGCGTGTTATGTTGGAGACATCTCCAAAATATTTCTTAGGGGTCTTCCTCTACCCGAAAGATTGTCTCTCTGTATGTCCTGACCTGCTTGTCAGAACAGTAGTGCATGTTGCTCTTTCCTAATTTTAATTTCTAGCTCTATGTGTTTGATGATTTTGTTTTCAAATTATAAATTACGTATAGCGTCATGTCAGACTAAAATCAAATGATGCATGCATGGTAAATCGATGAAATTAAATCAAAACTGTACCCATTTTATTTTACTAACCAAATGACTGGATAGGTACAAACGTAAGGGTTATGAACCTGCGTAAAATATAGTTTGATATTTAATTTAATTAGCATTAATATTTAATTTTACTATTTTGCATTTACTTTCCGCGCTAACCATATACCAAACACGCGCACTGTACTGCGCAACTGCACCGCCTCGTGCCATCTATGGGAATTTTGTAGAACGTTTGCAAATCCTTAGCTTTCCTCGCCAATCGCCGATCTCTCTCAATCGGTCATTCGTCCGCTGGCCGTTGACCTCCGAGTGAGTCAGTTACGTCTGTATCACAGCTCTTTCTTTCGGTTTCCAAATTGTGTACTTGTGTTCTCGGAGTCTGGAATTTATTGGTCTGCCTGACCTTAGCCATGGCGGCCTTTTGTAAACTTGTGATCTTGTTGGTGACTTTGGTGTCCTTCATGCCTCCTCCCAGCAGTGTTACCGGTGAGTTTTTAGTTCAAATAAACAACTTTTAATTTCTCAATTTATTCCATAAAATCGGATCACAAATCCAAGCTGCTATCTTTCTACTCTGCCGTCTTATTTTTGTAAAATTAATAATTGGATTGAATTACTTTTTGCAGCCCTCAGGTGCTTGGTATGTGTAGCAGTTGAAGGGGGGACGGACATAGAAGGGAATGCACTTGTAGAACCAAAAGGCCGGATCAGCAGCAGCAGGAAGGGAGTGATGATAAGTTCGTTCGTGGATCTAATGGGCAATTACGGGACAATGAACCCGAGCGCCGACAATCAGGCCTGCATGGATGCAAATGAAGAGTTACAAGCGATCTGTGATGTGGATGCTATTGCCTGTGTCACGGAAAGGCTGAAACTAACCGACGATACATTTAGAGCTATATCATCTAAAGAGAAATACCACAGCGATAGTAAGTGTCTACCACCAATCAATTTTAATGCGAATTGTTGGATTTGATGAATTCAAGGTGCTATCGCAATGACTGTCATAATATAAATTACAGTTCTCAGAAGGAAATGTTCCAGCGGACCAGTGCATCCACAATGCAAAAAAGAATCCTTCAAATGGAAAGATGTTAGAGCTGACGTTAAGGTTAACGACAAAGATTTGGGTGACAGTATAGCTGGAGAAATAGAGACGTGTGCTTGTCACTCCGATAATTGTAATCTGGCTGGAAGTCTGAGAGGAATTTCCATGGATAAACTAATTGGATTCCTATTCGTCGTGCTCGTATTTCGGGCAGCTCGCTAGCAAGCCCCCATCTCCCTCAATCAAACCAATTCAATTACAAGAACTACAATTTCCCCGGTTTCAAATTTATAAGTTCCCAATCATCTTGAATTGTAATGTACTGAATTATGTTGAATTGCGTGAAAACGTGATACATCCATTGTCTAGAACATAAGAATCTCCGAATAAATAAGAAATCCCGAATTGCGTTAATATATACCTGTCTTTGTTGTTGTGAGTCAGTTAGTTGTTCATCTTGTAAGGGTTTAATTTAGAAAGATGTACTAACTACTACTAGCTACTTAGTGCTTATCGAAGGTTATGCTTACCTGTCTAATCAATAAGGTAGACCAACTAGATATAGGAATTGCAAATTGGGTTTCCGCTAAAATAGCGCTAGGAATAGGATCCATCGAATTCATCAAGATCATACTATTCGTCAAGTTCCAAATGCGTTCTATAGTTCTTGGACTTTGTCATTTGCATTTTGACATAATCTCGGTTCGCCTAGGACAACCAACCATGACAGCCTTTTGCAAATTTCAGCTCTTGTAGAGGTTGTCATGCCGGACATTTCACCAAGGAACCTTAAAAGTGATTCTACGACTAATCTACCCTGCAGTAGCTTGTTTGTTCATCCACATTGCATTTCACCACCAGTGTCACTGGTGAGTTCACCTTTCGAATTAAACTCTGCAATGAATTTCATGAGCAAGAAATATAGTGCGATATCGATATCAGTAGTGGTGGCCCTACTCTTCCCGGTTATGTCAAACTACTAAATTGTGCTAAGCTTACAACCTCCCGATTTGTCTGAAACTCTGTCCACTGGTTTACTCTCCATGTCAAGCATCCGATCCCAGTCAAATTTCAAATTTAGCCAAATTTTTGAAATTTTAGGACTACCGGTCGGTTTGGGAGAATGGGCCTGGGAATTACCCGTACAGGAAATTTTTAGTATAAGCATTTGACAACACTGAGGATTTTTCATTTTTAGGTGGCCCATACAGGAATTTTGTGCCGCCCATCTGAGAACCGCCTATCTGGGAAGAGGAGGACACCGAAATTATAACAGTAAAAATCACATGATCACCGATCCAATTCGTAAGCAGGTGTAAACTTCCTTCAATCCATAGAAATTTTAAAAAACTAGCACCGCAATTTTGTAATTAGACTCAAGAGGCATTGGATTTTCACAGCAACTTGTGTGTATTGCCATTTGCCATGCATGCACAAATAACCGACATGCAAGATGCAAGTCAGCAAGTGCAAGAATTGGGATAAAAAAACTGGTCTTGTTTACTCCCTTTTTAAATGTTTACCGAGTCAGGTCAATTAAACAATTATTACTATCACAGCACAGCTTTTACAAGAATTAAGGTTAATTACCGTGCCACTGCATCATCCTAGCAAGTAAATAAAAATTAATATGAAGTCAATTGAAGATGAGTAGTGTGAGAATTACCAAACACGCTTTACATTGTATACGAAATTGAGTCACCCTTTACGTTTTTCAGCTTCTGTCGTTTATAAAAGTTAATTCTTATGACACTGAACCTTGAATAAAGCTATGAATACGAATTCTCTGCACACATTTAATCCATTTCTTGCTGTCGACTTTATTTCAATACTTTTCGCACTCGACTTCCTGAACTTGGAATGGTATATCAGCATGACATGTATCACATTTAAGCTCAAAATCATATGGATTACTCCAAGTTATCAGACTAATTAGCTTTGCCCAGCGTTGACAAGAAGCGGGCGTTTCTAAGATTAACGTTAAGCACCAAAATGCACATTTCCTGTCTGCAAGTTACTTCAATTTCAACCTGTTCAATACCTCCGAATCGCAATACAAATACAAACTACAAGCAGCGCAGCGGCAACAGATTTGCCAATGATTCTGGATTGGCAGCATGCAAAGATGTAATACAGTTAACTTGAATGGATTGCACAATAATCAATTCAATTCATCTTCCATCCCACTTGTTTGAGTTATTTAAATCGATCATAACATAAGTTAGCATTGCGCATCGGGAGATGCGAGCGAATGACTCCCACGGACCAGTTTATATTTCCCTTTGATTTGTATTGAGTAGGAATTCTCTACTTAAGATGAAATCTTTCAAAGATTCAAATAAGGAAACAAAATTGTCACACTTCGTGTCGCGTACGTATCCTCCCGTTTCTTCAATAGAGTTGTAATGAATTAGAAAAGGGAAACGCTCCGAGACTTGCAGACACGGTTGAATGAGAGGATTAACAGGTTGATACACTTTTGTATTCAAAAATACTAACCATTGCAATTGAAAGTCCTAATTTGGAGTTTTGGAATGAAAACATTTTTCAGTCATATTCACATTAGAATATTGCCAAGAATGATAAAATTCATAAAATGTTAAGGTTGGGCTATAGAAGTCCACACATTTTCAGGTGTATATTTCTATTTTGGAAAGAGCACAATAAAATTAAAATATGATCTAACGATATTGCAAATAGTAAGTTAGAAACAAGACAATATTTTAAGCCATATTTCTGGACAGATTAGTGCATTTTTTGCAACCTAATACTTATTAAATTAATTATTCAAGTACTTAATAATATTGATTGCGTGCGTAGTGTGCAATGCACACGATGATGATGGTCATAACCAATACGATGAAATCCTTGCACACACGACGCAGCACCTCAGATTTTGCCCAGTCTCCCTTCAGTTACACTTTCGCTCTCGCCTTGCTAACACAGGCTAAAGACAGGAGAACAAATCGTGAACGTTTTGTCTCTGCTTCTTCTGTACTAAATACAAAAATTAATTGTATAGCCCAAAAGCTATAACCCGATTTGGTTTTTCAAATAAACTGAAATACTATTTGGTTTCTGAAGTATCTAATTTATGAATTTGGTGAACAGTGCCCTGCCAAACAAACACATGCTTTTTTAATGGAATTAATCCAGCGATCTGGTTAGCAAACAATGGGAATGATGAGGCTGATAAGACTTGAAGGCAGGGTAAGAACACAAAATTGGTTCCAATAATAATTTACTTACGCTCGCATTTAATTTGAGAAAATAACATGGCTATTGCATCTTGAGGTTTTTTGAAAAATGCTTCGGAGGGTGTGGTTTACGTCACTGGAAACCAACAACTAAAAAATTAATAATTTATTTTTATTAATTAATATTAATTAATTTTTCATGGATTACGGTTATTTTTAATTATTTGGAAGTGGGCCTGATTGGCGTTTACGGTCATCAAGTTCTCTGTCAGCCGATCGCAATGCATGCTAATGTTGTGTCCCAAATTAATACAAAGTATTGTTAATTAGAAATTAATACTAGTTACACGCGAGGTCAACCGGTGTGGCAATTCGAGCGTGTCGATTGCCGGTTAATATACAAAGTCATTATGCACAAAATACCATTACACCCAAATATTTATTTGTCAAAAGAGGACCAAAGTGATTTCTTCTGTTTCATTTCTCAAATTCCCAAGTTTTCCGAAAGTTGTTTGGACTTAATCGTAACCGGCAAATTCCAGATCGAGAATGTTAGCTTGAAGCGGTGGCCTGTTGTACGGTTGATACAAAATAATATGCGAGCCCTAGTAATTTCAGCTTGTCCAGAAATTAGACAAAGGAACTGTTTGTTCATTATTGGTAGTTATTGTAGCATATAGAAGTCCAGAATGTATCAGAGTCGTCTAACGTAAGTTAGACTATGTTAGGTGCCGTGAGTCGTCATCAGGTCTGGTACTATATTAGCTTGTACGATACCAGCCTACCCAAGATACCTGGTAAAAAGAGTGATATTAGCAGCATTCAGTTAGCTGTAATTTGGAAAGAAAAAAAAAGTGATTTTGCAATAAACCAACCACAACAAAAACGCGTATTTATTACAAATACGCGAGACGACAGGCTTCTATTTAAAATATAAATTTGCAAGTGCAATGAACTTTTGAATAAATAGAAAATAAGGAAGAGGTTGTAGTCAGCAAGTTGACATGCTCATTGTCTCACAGACTATACCAAAACTAGTAGCAGAGATTGATAAAACCACAAGAATCGACCGGAACACATGTTCCGTCCGTCCATCCGGTCGTCGTCGTTTCGATTATCTCCTATTTTACGATTTAAATTCTCTTGGTTATGCATTATTGCACCCATTCACAAATTATGTACGCATGGAGTAGGATTGAAGCGATAATCAAATTGAATAAATATCAAAGGAAAGTCGAGTCGAGTCGTATTAAATTAATGGTTCCGGGCTCTCAGAACGGGTAACACAACAATGAACAAATTTATTTTGGGAATTTAATGAAGAATGATGTTATGTCATTATGAAAAATTGCAGCTAATGAGAGCATTACATTACATTGTTGCTAATGGCAGGGATTTGTGCGTGGGAATTCCTAATTTTAAGTTTGGATTAATTACTAATTCATTGACAGGGGGTTCGGGAAAACTCCAATGAGTCTCCTGCGTCGGAAACAGCAAAGAATCATCGTACGACGAGCGTCAGCACCACATCCGCCGTACCCCCAGAAGTACCTATAAATATCAAAGGAAAGTCGAGTCGAGTCGTATTAAATTAATGGTTCCGGGCTCTCAGAACGGGTAACACAACAATGAACAAATTTATTTTGGGAATTTGATGAAGAATGATGTTATGTCATTATGAAAAATTGCAACTAATGAGAGCATTACATTGCATACATGGTTGTTAATGTCAGGGATTTGTGCGTGGGAATTCCTAATTTTGAGTTTGAATCTTGACTAATTCATTGACAGGGGGTTCGGGAAAACTCCAATGAGTCTCCTGCGTCGGAAACAGCAAAGAATCATCGTACGACGAGCGTCAGCACCACATCCGCCGTACCCCCAGAAGTACCATCCATTTCCTCGAATCTAACCCCTTCCGTGACACATTCTGCCAAGGTTAGTATTTGCTTTCTATGTTTCCAGCCCACAATTGCGAATTTGTATGTATTTTTAATCATTGAATGCGACATTAAGTAATCCGTTAGACAAGATATTCTTATTTAATTAATTTAAATCTCAACAGTAAGATACCTTAGGTTTGCATTTAAAAAAAATGAGTTCGACTATAGTCACCCACAGTTCAAATTCATTAATTTATATCCGAGTAGAAATGTAAAGAACAATCATAATAAGCAAAACTCGGCTTATAAATCCAGTACGTATAAGTCCAGACTTTTAAACACCTGACGCTCCAACCTGATTTACAGGCTTTCATTTCGAGTCATAGTAATCACATAAGATCGTTATTTTTGTGAGTTGGTTTTTATTTAATACCAATTTAAAAAACCTGCGTTACGATTTAAATTTAGCTCAGGTTGTGTGCGTCAAGCATTTCCACCATTGTATTGTAAAAGTTATCCTACGGCGCCATTCACGGCTCGATACAAATTAAAATCAAATGAAGCCAAGTTCAAAAAGTTTGCTACAAATATTTTTTACTACGAGTGGATTTTTGTACAATTTTGCCGACCACCTTCTGTACAGGAACACCTGGAGCAAATCTTATCAGGCCCTGGACCCTACCCTATGATTGTCCTTCCCACCAGTGGACCAGGGTACTGGATTGAGGGCTCAAGGCCAAACTCTCCAAACCAGACGTCTAATTGCGTCGTCGAAAAGGACTTCAAAATCGATCAAGATGAAACCACATTGGTATACCGCAAATTCTTCTATGGAAAGGTGAGTGTTAAAGATTTTTAAATTAACTGTCTGGTTTCTGGTCTGAAGACCCCATACAGGGCAGTAAAACACGGCGTAGACGCGCCGGCGACCACGGGCTACACGTGTACACGTAAAGTTGTGTGTGTCTGTCTGTGTGGTTTTCCCTTGACTTTTGATCTTTCTCTCCGAAGTCTNCTGGTCTGAAGACCCCATACAGGGCAGTAAAACACGGCGTAGACGCGCCGGCGACCACGGGCTACACGTGTACACGTAAAGTTGTGTGTGTCTGTCTGTGTGGTTTTCCCTTGACTTTTGATCTTTCTCTCCGAAGTCTCTGACAAATGACTTTTGCTTGAATGAGTCGATAGTAATCTAACTGTAAAATGTGACATAAGTTTTGAAAGTTCTTGCACGTGGAATTTGTGGAAACAATGACTATTGGACTTGATCCATCATGGGATCCTTCACAAATTAGAAGGAGTTTTGGAATTCCATAGGTTTGTAAGTTTAGTTGTTTCAAAACTTGTTGGATATGAGTTGACAAAGAGAAAGACAGACTTGAGAATTGATTGTTGAAGCTGATACATACATATGTATTGTTTTCACTCAACAATTCTCCGGGATTGGAAAGTTGGATCATTATTTTGATGGACTGATTATGACATTTGACTTTGGCTGTCTACAAAACTTTTCAAGGATTATGCGGTGGACACTATAGCAGTAGCCGTAAACTTTTAAGTAATGCCGCCAATCGGATCTAAACTTATGAAAAACAATTCGGAAGTTTAATGATCAAATGCATTACATAGTTTCAGAAAGTCAGAAATTAATATGAAATGATCTCGATTTGTTTTTTTCGTCTCCGCTTTCCTTCTGTACAAAATACGTATCTATTGAGTAGATAGTAGATTATATGCTACGATCTTATTTTTGAAAGTGTACGATTCAATTTACAAACTTCCAAATCATACGAGTTTCTGGATTATAGAATATGAATCCTTATGACATGCGAGTGAAGTGAACTCAACTTTTAAAAGCTAAATAATAACAAGAAATTTTAACGATGCAAGATAAAGATAGGGGACTCCTTGCAAATCAACTTTCAATTCAATCTCAGGATGACACGTCATGTCGTGTGACCTGCTGGGAGTCGAGTGATGGGCAGCACTTGTTTATATTGAATTAATTAATGTTTGTATACAGTTGGAG
>JAAXYW010001756.1:0-19149 GCA_036851895.1 Orthonychiurus folsomi | reverse complement strand
GACAACCACCACCTCTTAATCACTCGTAAATGCTATTTTGCGCTTCAGTGACGAACTGCCTAGAAAGCGGGTCAACATTATTAGCCAAGCCATGCACAAGTTCGAGTGCGGAATTTTCAATCATTTACAATGTATAATTATTGTTATAGCTTGCGACGAAGTTCTCACGTTTTAATATTAAATTTGAAAACTTGGCACTCACAATATAGGGTCATGGGTCATGTCATGTGCTGCACGGAATCGGTGCAAGCCAACATAGGGAGGAAGACCACAATGCGCATGCGGTCTGGATTCTGAAATGGTTTAATTTATTTAATTCTTATGACACTGAGCCTTGAATGAAACTGTGAACTGAACTGAACTGGTGCTGTGCAACACATTACACTACACACCTGCAAAATGTAAGCTCGGTTTTTGGCGAATATTTGAAATTTGGCTCAAAATATTTTACATCACAATTGGTCAAATCGAGAATTTTGTGGGACGCGCCATACTGATTTTTCAGTTTTGCAATTTGGGCGCAATGCGTAGACTTGTGCTGGGGCCGAGGTCGCCGCTCGCCATGCGCATATGCCACTGTATGTACATGTACTGCACCTAAACTGTCAAATTAACTGAAAATATAGCATGGCATTTATCCCACGAATTATGATTTCACAGGTCCCTAAAATGGTCTCCACCGATTTCCTTCTGCGCATGTGACATGACCCCATTGTGGGCTAGGGGAAATTATGAATGAACCACCTTGCCCAGTCTCCAATTGTTTTGCCACGTGACCGGAAGAATGTGTGTCTCAGCTCCGCCCGTCTCTCAGCCGGTGTTTGTATGAATGAATTGGAAGCCGAAGCCAGACAGAAGGGAACCGAAGACGACGGACGGAGGACGACAGAGAAACGAGTCTCCGATTTGCATCCAAACTCAAACCATATCATCATGGATCAACCGGAGGATTTGGCTTCTTGGAGCTCCGAATTTCCAACATCGTCTTCAAGATCGGGTCTGGGCAAGGGACGTGGAAGAAGAAATGTCAAGGATTACCCAGAGAATTATGAGGATGACGTCCCACCACCCGCCGAACCAAATCCACGAAACCAACCACCAGAAGAATTCAGACCCTTGCAGAATTTCTTCTCATTTAATTCTGAAACAAACAATTTGCCAATCGTCCCACCAGTGAACATGCCGTTTACAAATCCGAAGGATCGTACGTACAAAAGAGGCATGGCTTTAGTGACTCCAGGAGCTCCTGTGGACTCAACGGTGGATCCCGAGAAATTATATGTGGACGAGTATCAAAATGCTTACAAGAAACGAGTTGATGACATTGATAGGGTAAATTAGTTTAGCTAATTCAATTGCCTTGTCTTGTAACTTTTACTTTCAACTTCAAATGTTCTTTGCAGGCAGCTGCTGCGTTGAAGATAAGCGATCCAGAAAATCCGACGCTCCAGTTTCTAAATTCGGAATCAGGGCACGACACATCACTACTTGGTACTGTTCCCGGAAAAGGCCCTTTGATGGTACAAGATGACGATATTTGGGACCGATTTGATATGGAGTATTATCACCATTTACCTCAAACTTCTCGCTTATCTGTCTTCAAGCACAAGACAACGGTGAGAAGTCAATGTTTCTTACCTGCAGTTTTAACATGTGAATCCAACATATTGATTGTGTTTTTCAGATAATGGCGATGCTGAATTCTCAGCAAGTCACAATCGTGGAGGTATAATACTATTTTCTTATTAGCCAACTTATTAAGTGAAATTCTACTCTAAGACATTTGTCTATTTTATTATAAGGGCTATACCGGATGTGGAAAAACAACACAGGTTTGGTTTGATTGTTGGTTATCTTGATGTATAGTGTTTGCTAGAATGTATATATTTTTGCTGCAGATACCACAATATATTCTTGAAGAAGCTGCCCGAAAAGGCAAGACTTGTAATATTGTGGTTACTCAGCCCAGAAGAATTGCTGCTATATCTGTAGCTCAGCGAGTTTGTGACGAGAGAGGGTGGGCAGTGGGATCTCTGGTTGGGTACCAAGTAAGAACTATACTACATGACTATTTTATGCATGACAGATAACATCAAACTAACGGGCACTGAGTTGGGAATTTATTTTGCTTATAGGTTGGCTTGAGTAAAAGGTGCTCTCCTGACACTAGATTAACATATATGACGACAGGGATTTTGCTTCAGACTTTAATCAGTCGAAAAACCCTTGAAGGGTATACGCATATTATTGTCGATGAAGTTCATGAACGAGATTTGGAAACTGATCTCCTGCTTCTCGTGATTAAAAAATTAATGGTGGACCGAGCTGACAAAATCACAAAAATTATTCTAATGTCGGCTACGCTTAACAGAGAGAAATTTGTCAGTTATTTTCCAAAATGGCAAGATTCAGAAGCAGCAGGGACTCTTCTGATACCCCAAGACGCCGTGTTTCCTATCACAGAGCATTATCTGGACACATTGCCAGGCGATATGGTCAGTGTACAATTAAATTATGACTCCTACTCCTGAACAGTACTACGGCGTTTATAACAATACACGGTAAATTGTTTCACAGGCAGTAGATATTCCTGACGAAAATTTTGATGAGCCAAAACTTCGACAATTCTGCTATGAAGGTGCATTGAAAATCATTTTAAGTTTGGATGCTTTAGAAGCATCTGGGCCCAAAAGGAGTACCTCCCGTGGAGGTGTGCTGGTTTTTTTACCTGGAATGATGGAAATTGAGACATTATACAAGATGCTGCTCGAGCACGCAGGCGACCAATGCGAGTAGGTTTTCAAACATTAGTTTATTGGCAGCTGTCAGTCAAATTTAATTTTTATATGTTTATATTTAAGGATGGACTTCGAAAAATGCAAGTTAAAGTGGCTGACGCTGCCACTGCATTCTATGATCACGGCAGAGGATCAGTACAAGGTATTTACACCAGTCAAGCCCGGCTTTAGAAAAGTCATTCTTGCAACGAATATTGCCGAAAGTTCAATTACAGTTACGGACATTACCTATGGTGAGCTGTTAATTGGTAATTATTCTTACAGTTTCTGAATAATTTGCCCATTATATTTTTGTTTTAGTTATTGACTTTTGTCTAACAAAGTCGCTAAGTTGCGATCCACAGACTAATTACTCATGTCTCAGGCTCGAGTGGGCAAGCAAAAATCAGTGCACGCAAAGAAAGGGCAGAGTTGGGCGTGTAGCGGAAGGGGTTTGCTACCGCATGGTTCCAATCAAATTCTACGTACGTTTGTATTTAATTTGGATGTCATCTTTTTTGATTTGCGTGACTTTCACACATGTACATTTATACTTGTTTATACCAATGCAGAATAGCTTAATGCAAGAAGCACTTCCAGATATGGAAAAGTCTTGTTTGGAAAATGTTGTTTTACATGTCAAGAATCTCAATTTGGGGAGCCCGAAGTCAATCTTGGCCCTTAGCATTGATCCGCCTAAGCTGAAGGGGATACGGCTGGCCGTATCGAATCTCAAAGAGGTTTGAAATAGGCCTAGCCTATAACGTATATAATAAAAAGTGTCGGAGGCTAAGCGTCATAAGCGTATTACAGGTTGGGGCCCTAACGATATCTATTGGAAATCACTACACCGGATTGGACGGTGACATGACTCAGATGGGGTTTATTATGGCTAAACTTCCATTTGATATTAGACTCTCTCGCCTAATTGTACTTGGGCACGTATTCGGAGTTTTGGAAGAGTCTATTATTATAGGTAAACCATTAACTAACCAATTTTGTCCATAAACTAAACATTTTGCCTTATGTGTGATTTATAATTGTAGCTGCGGGTTTAAGTGTGAAGAGTCCATTCAGCTACCCATTTCACCGGCGTCTGACATCATACATGTCCAAGATTGCCTGGTCTGGAGAAACATATTCGGATTGCTTTGCATTGCTTGCGTTGTATAGAGTACGCTAAACAATGTGTTTGAGTTTAAACATGTTTCTATTAAGATGCCGATTTTAATTTTGTTTCTCGTTTTTCCGATTTGCTAGACTTGGAGACAGAAGCACGAGGCTCACTTTTTTCGAACTCGCCATGAAGAAAAAACTTGGGCTAAGATTTACTTTGTCCAATTGAACGTCATGAGGTACGCAACTACTTAAAACTAGTGTCTTGATAAATTTAGTTAGCGCAAAGCAAAGGCAACAGCTTTGTTAATGCTGAGAATATCTTTCATTTGATTTTGTAGTGAAATTCACACTCTGATCCAGGATATTTCGAGAAGGTTGAGAAATGTGAACATCGAAGTCCAGCAGACAAGATTGGTTTCGGACACTTTGGATTCTGAGCAAGGATTGATATTAAAGGCAGGTCTAATTCTTACGCGTGTGTGGGATTTTACTTATTTTTATGAATATTCCAGGTGGTAATCGCTGGTGCCTTTTATCCCAATTACTTTCTACGACACCGCCCTGTTCAGAAGGATTACGAGAGAACTGTAGTACGGGAACTTGCTGGTTACGATCCAATGCTGAGTGTTGTTTTCAATGGGTTTCCATCTGACCAACCGGGTCAACTGTAAGTACACTACTAACCTATGACAAAACTAAAAGTAATACCAACCAAAATGTGGCGGTTTATATTTTTTGTAACAGGTACACCGCAAGCATTGCGAGTCATTTTATGTACAATAACTGCATTCCATACGTGTACTTTCATTCTTCTAAAGTTGTAGTCTCAAGCGATCGTAGAAGCGCAAGAATTGGCCTGGTGAGTCAAAACGTGTATCGCGGAATTAAAATGAGGCAACTTAGGGAATCTGTCACTATTAAAATGTTGAGGTAAGAATTTGTTTTTCTTTCCTTGTAAAAGGTTCACTGTGACTTTGCTTGTGTGATTCAACTAGGCTATTTTTATTACGATCTCTGCAGGGGCGACGTAGCTCATGACATTCTGAGGAATGAACTGGAGAAGGAAAACAATTCCAACCGACTACAGTGTCCTTCTCAAGTGCCACTTCCATCGATTAAGGAAGAAGATATAGAAATTGTAATCACACATGTAAGTATTCGTGACACATTTTTCACCTACCTATTGTCTAAGATGTGCACAATGAATTTGTTGTTCTCATTGGTTTAGTTCAGCGACATTGAAAATTTTTGGGCCGTCTATAAGAATAAACATAAGTATCTTAACCAAATCAACACCATTCTTGCGAAAAATGCAAACAATTTACGCATGCTTCCAACGAGTGACATTGTCCCAGGAGTACTTTGCATTGCAGAAGACGACGGTGAATTTTTCCGAGCTCGTGTTGACTTTAATAACGGATCAGAGGCTATGGTAAAGAAGACTCGATAACAGCAATGAAATTATTGAGGCTCTATAGCGTCTTTTGAATTGGCAGGTCTATTGCGTCGACTACGGGAAAAGTATTTGGAGGAAGCTCCGTAATATATTAGCTTTCAATGAGGATCTTATTTACTACGAATTGCATACGTTAGAGCAACAGGTAAGTTTATATCTCTTGGAAATGGAACAAGTTGTTTTGATTTCGCTTTGTGTTCTCAATTCACAGGCAATGCAATTTCGCATTCAAGGAATTAAGCCGTTAGCTAGATACTCTAGTCTGTGGGGTTCTGAGACAGCAAGAATCTGTCGAGATTTTATTGCATCTTTTAAAAACAACATCACCGCCAGGGTAAATAACGATAAATATATAATATCTGGACTTATAGTCAATCTTAAAGCAATGGAGTAGTGAATGAAGACTCGGTTTATACAAAGCTCGGGTTTACATTTGTATTTATAATGCAATTACAATTGCTCAAGGTGTTCTCAGTTGTGGATAGTGTGATTGCGTGTGACCTTATGGGCTCTCCACATTCTCCTAGTCTGAGGGAAGCTTTACTGGAAGATAGAAGGGTGGTCCGGGTGGAGGAGTCCAGAGAATCGAGAGTAAGTCATTTCTAACCCAAAATGGATAGGAGTGTTTTTATTATTGAAATGTTTCATCCAGGATAACAATAATGCCCGGCACATGGTGAAGGTAGCGATGTCTTGCCGTGAGGAAGAAGTCCGAAATCATAATGCAAGACAAGTCACCCGCATGAAACCACCGGTGATTTTTGTGACCCCTACCGAAGGGTTAGAAAATGAAGTGAGGAAATCAAATGATACTCGAATGAATGGAATATATGAACGTGAAGCCTGAAGGCTTATAATTTTTAAATAGATAACTTTACGAGGTCCATTTAGTCCTTTGGAAATGAATTTTTCCTCACTTTGCCGCGGAGCTAATATGAAACAAGTCATGGTGGAGGGATGTAGTGTTAACTCTGTTGCGCTTGACCAGGAACCACTCTCTCACACGGCCCGACTTTTAGTGGCTGCTAATGTAGGAATTGCTCATCGATCGGGAAGTATTTTGGCCAAGTAAAACATTACTAAAAACTAATTAAATGTAAATTGCGTCTAATGTTTTCACAATTTTAGAGATTCTACCTTAATGCCCGCTGTGCCAGGGTTGGTCGGTCTCCTAACCATGATATTTTGTCCGAAAGGTGAGGTTTAACTTTTTAATAAAAACATGCATAGCACAAAATGGGATTGGTTTGCAGCTCAAACTAAAAGTGAAGTGTTCCGCGAACGTCCG
Organism: Orthonychiurus folsomi; assembly: GCA_036851895.1. Lineage (NCBI taxonomy): Eukaryota > Metazoa > Arthropoda > Collembola > Poduromorpha > Onychiuridae > Orthonychiurus > Orthonychiurus folsomi. Next base: position 12,509 of record JAAXYW010001756.1, on the reverse strand, counting down.
TCAAGCTAACACAATCTTTAAGGACATTTATCAGAATCTATCTTTCTTTGCAGTGGAGTTACGTTATCATAATCGACTTCAGAGATACACGGGTTGTTTGAGCGGTCTTGGAATTGACCCCGCAACCAAATTACCAGTCTACGGGGATCACGACGTAGAAATTGTGTTTGATACAATGTTTGACAATGACGATCTCAACCGAGTAAGACAGATGCACACTATTAGTTTCAATTGCAATTGTGTTATGTCTCAAAACGATTTTCTTTTTTTTTATTAAAGATCAACTCAATTCGAATGAGTATGAATCTCGTTTTACAAAACGTCGAGGAGTTTGATATTCAGACACTACGAGGGTCTGTTCGTAACGAGTTACAAGAGTAAGCACCTTATTTTATAAATGAAATTTTGCTATAAAAGATATTAAAACTAAATTAAAAAACTAAATTCTGTACTTGACAGTTTATTGGAACGAGACCGTGATTCCGTAGAGGAAGAGTACCCGTCACATTCCCATTTTTGGGGTTTGCTCCATGAGGCGGACTTTCTTCCTGTTCCTGGAAGCGACTCAGTTCGGCGCAGTGGCTGGACTGCTGACGTTTTTCCACTACATCACCCCGTTGATCCGAATGCTGTAAGTCGCGAGCCAGAAATGAAGTACGGAGACAATGCATACGGGTACCGACTGGATAATCCACTGGATTGGAATGAGGACGCTAATTAATGAAAGAAGAAAGCAACTAATCCAAGCTGCGCATTCCAAATTTCCGAATTACTGCACAAGATTATATTGTTTTGAAAGATATTTACTCATTATTCGGTTACGTTGGCCGGAATCCTCCCTTTATACTAATACAATTTAAGTTTAAGATGCAAACCACGACAGTATTCGACCTTTAATTTATTATTACTTCATTGGTACGCAGCAATGTTTGTCCACATTGTTGTTTCTTGCAACTCAAATGCAAATACGTCGCGTCGAGGCAGTATTGTTGTCGTATTTTATTCAGCAACGTCTCCATCGTATGAGCCAAGAGTTTTTGTTATATGCTATCGCCTATCTATATAACGACGCTGATAATATTTATATGTCTGGAGAACTCCTCCGAAACGGGTGGTCGGATTTGAACAAATGAGGTGTCGTTAGAACCGTTGTAAATCGTTAATTAAGCATTAATTATCGGAAAATCTTGAATTTATCTGGAAATGCGATATCGGAGAAACTGAAAAATCCCGACCCATAGAGTACATGCGGGTCTAACTATTGAGTGAATGGAGGTGGGGCAAATTAGCACACTTGAAACTATGATTTTAAAAAAAATGAAATTTTGTAAAGTAAAACAATTCTGTCTCGCATTTTTTGTGCATAAGATTCGCATTGGCAATAATGTTAACATAAATTAATTTTGCACAACATCGCGGGGAATTTTGCCGATTATTATTGCAATGAGGTGTTCTAAAATTATTTTCTGATTTCACGGATGAATTTAGCTCGATGGTAGCTTTTCCCAAGATGAATAGCTTCTAGCCGGGGTTAATCTTAAATCATAAGGGAGGGTACGTGTGCGGGGCACTAAGTTTCAATGCACCCGACCCAATACCTAAACCTAAAAAAATGAAATTTTGTAAAGTAAAACAATTCTGTCTCGCATTTTTTGTGCATAAGATTCGCATTGGCAATAATGTTAACATAAATTAATTTTGCACAACAGCGCGGGGAATTTTGCCGATTATTATTGCAATGCAATGAGGTGTTCTAAAATTATTTTCTGATTTCATGGATGAATTTAGCTCGATGGTAGCTTTTCCCAAGATGAATAGCTTCTAGCCGGGGTTAATCTTAAATCATCAGGGAGGGTACGTGTGCGGGGCACTAAGTTTCAATGGACCCGACCCAATACCTAAACCCGCTCTGTGTGCCGCGGCGTTTGAATCACAAAGGGAAAGCAAATGACTTCAAACGACATACGACCATTCGCATTCGGGTGATCCAATCAAGACGTTCTTCACTCCATCCAATCTTATTTACTGACTACCAAAGGAAAGGGCGCGGTCGGACTTTTGTCCTTCACCACTCTCAAACAAATATATGTGTGTGGATTATCAACTAAAAACTCTCTCAAAAATTCTCAAACACTCCATTTAAAAGATGGGTGACGCAGTCCCGGGACCAAGCGGAGTCAATAAAAGAAGAAGGGAAGAACCTGAAGCACCAGTAGTAGATGACAGAGACCCTTCCATCTGGACTTGGGAAGATTCACCACCGCGTGAACCCCCCAAGTCATCTCGACCTCGAAGGGAGGAAACTACTAACGGGCAGGAGGATAACGGTAGTCGTAGTCCGGAAGCAAGTCTACTTGCAAATGTTGGGAATGAAGCCAATCCTGAGAATAGTTTTTCCAATTTTTTTGAATTTGGTAACCAATCTTTGCCAAAAGTTGAGCCGATTAATCGTCAGGAATTTACTGGGCCTCCTCCCAAAGTTCCAAGGCCAGCTCATTACAACAGCCATGATCAGGAGCAAGAGGTTGGATATTTGCAGAATATTAAAGCTGAACCGATTCCTGGGCATGAGGTGAGGCATGCAAATGAGTTATGCGCTTGAACAGGTCGTGAGAATTGTACTCACTATGTATACCTAATGTATGTGACATAATAGGATTCCTCAGACGACTCTGATAATGAGAATGGATTCACAGCAGATGATGCTACACAACCTCGTTACTATAAGCGAGACAAAGTTTTTGACAAGTATAACTTCAATTTTCATCGGTTTAATGACGTGGATAAATTGGCTGCATATACGCACAAGGATAAGGTAATTACAGCGAATTGCCAAAACTCAGGGAGTGCCGCATTGACGTGACCTTCATGGCCTTTATTCTATGTTTTGTAGATTATTGATGCAATTACAACACAAAGGGTAGTAGTTATCGAAGGCTTCACTGGGTGCGGCAAGACCACACAGGTAATGCGACATATCTTGAAGTTCTTTCTCTGCATCACGCCAACTTTAGGGCTTTAAGTACTACATATTTGTAATTACGTCATTTTTATACAGGTGCCGCAATTCATTATTGATAGAGCTGCGCAATCGCGTAGGGCTTGCAACATTGTTGTGACCCAACCAAGACGAATTGCTGCTATTTCTGTGGCAAGACGTGTGTGTTCTGAAAGGGGTTGGGAAGTTGGATCCGTGGTTGGTTATCAGGTACAGACAAGCACGCATACTCTGCTTTTTAGAGGCATAATATTACTCCAATTGTTTACATTTTGGTTCAATTGGTTCGAAAATTCTTATTCGTTCAGGTCGGAATGGAAGCCAAAAGGGATAGGTTTGACACGCTGGTTACATATATGACGACTGGAGTACTTCTCCAGAAGCTGATTCGCTCTAAAAGTTTAAAAGAATGGTCTCACATCATTATTGATGAGGTGCACGAGCGGGACCTTGAAACTGATTTCCTTCTACTGGTTATAAAGAAAATTTTGCTGGATGATAAGGAAGGAAAAGAAAAACATGTCAAGATAATATTGATGTCCGCAACTTTGAACGCAAAAAAGTTTTCACAGTATTTTGTCACGAAAAAAAATGACTTTTCTGACACTCAAGAGGCGCCGATTATAAGAATTCCTCATCCGGCTAAACATCGGTTTGTCGTAAAAGAATCTTTTCTTGATGATCTAGTTAGCGGGCAGGTATTTTAATGCGACGTATTTAGTATGCCAAAGATGAATTTGTGAATATTATTTTAGCAAATGTTTTCATTTGAATTATACATAGGACGAATTAGACGAAATCCACGCAAACTTAACTCAAGACAAACCCGCAATCATTACAGAGATCTACGAAATTGCTGTTAAAACAATAATGTCATTTGACGACAGAGAGAAGGAACTGTATGTGAAAGACATGGATCCACTGAGGAGATCTGCGTCATTAAAGGATTTGAAACTTGTAACACACTTTCTGATTTCATATTCTAATGCTCGATCCAAACTTTGTTATTGTTTTGTTCAATTTTAGGAAAAGCGTGGATCTGTATTAGTTTTCTTGCCTGGACTGTTGGAAATTGAGACTGTCTATAAATTGTTGAATGAAGAGAACCGGCGACATATGGAAAAGTATATTTGCTAGTGTAGTAGAGTAAATTAAGTAAACTCGAACTCAATCTGTATAATGTAGAAATGGCAATGATCCGGACCATTACAAATGGACAATTGTCCCCCTTCATTCAACTATAACATCGGAGGAGCAAACCCGAGTATTTGAGCCGGTTGACCCGGGTCGGAGAAAAATTATATTGTCAACAAATATAGCTGAAAGCTCTATTACCGTTCCAGACATTATATATGGTGAGTGAGTGTTGTTCAAAGCTTGAATCTTAGAAGTAATTCAAATCGTATGTCTATGTGTATTTGAAATTTAAATTGCAGTTATTGATTTCTGTTTAACAAAATCACTGAATGTGGACCCCCGAACAAATTTTAGCTGTCTTCGTATGGTTTGGGCATCGATCAGTCAGTGCATTCAAAGGAAGGGGCGCACAGGTCGGGTTGGAGACGGGTGTGTGTATCGCTTAGTCCCAAAGGATTTCTTTAGGGTAAATTACTTACTTTTCGTTGCTACACTTGTGAATTTCGTTTGGTTACAATACACTAGATGACCATTAATAATTTTTAATTTTCTTTAGAATTTGGCTGAGCATACTGAGCCAGAAATGTTGAAGTCGAGTTTGGAATCTGTTGTTTTGAGGGTTAAAACTTTAAACATGGGGACACCAAAGGACGTTTTAGGTATTTGGTACTTGCAGAAATTCAGCTAACATATTTGAATTCAACATGTTTTCTACTTTGACATGTAGGCTTGGCAATTGACCCACCTCTACTTTCGGGAATTGAACGGGCAATAGTAAATCTTAAAGAGGTGAGAATGCAGCAGTTATTTTCAAACTTTTGAAAGTCTTATTAATGTGCTTCCGTTTCTTAGAATGGTCGGAAGATATGGAAAGCGCTGTCTGTATTTCCAGTGCGTTCATACGGCATTTCTTCTGACCATTCTAAAAAACGGAGACCAGAGTACATTTGAAACAAGCTTGCTAATCACTCATGTGATTTGAAATAACCTTGCACTAGTGATTTATTACTTTTGCCAAATTTCGTATTTGAAAGAATAATACCAGGTATGTTTCACCACTCTGACGGTTGATATTCATTCAGGTTGGAGCACTTACACTAATGGTTACACGTGATCATAAGTCTGTTTACGACACTTGCGACGGGGACTTAACATTCATGGGGACTGTTATGAGCTCTCTCCCACTTCCACTAAATTGTGCTCGTCTCATAATGCTGGGCCATGTGTTTGGAGTCATGAAGGAATGCATCATCATTGGTAGGAAATAATTTGCATGAATGAGAAATTTTATTATCCAGGTTAAAGCTTAAATTGTTAAACTTTTTCTAGCTGCTGGCCTCAGTGTGAAAAGCCCATTTAGTTCTCCTTTTCAGAAGCAGTTGGAATCCTACTTATCTGTAAGTGTGTTTGCTTAGCTTAGCACATAGCTATTTAGGTATTTAAATATAATAATACTTGAGTTTGTGCATGTACATCTTCACGTTTTGCCAAGTAATTAATAATAATCTCTGCTGCCGAAAGCCCTGGTGTGGCTTAAGCTAGGCATGTTAGTACTGTGCGCTTCCATTTGAAAACTTATAGACCAAAGTACGACTAATGATACTTCATGTTTTTGTTAATGTTTACAGAAGCTGACTTGGGCGAAGAGAAGCCATTCTGATTGCTTCGCGCTTCTTCATGTGTATAGGGTAAGTTTGCTTTTTTTGATTAACACTTTGAGTTTTAATACTGAAATATCGATGATCAAATTTTAGTATTGGTCTGCTAAGTTTGCGGACTCTTCGGGAGGGAGAAACGGCCTAAGAAACGAGAGAACTTGGGGAAAGGGTGCATTTGTTCAAACCAACGTCATGGGGTTCTTATTATTGAATGTGATTGCATCTTCAGACCACAATTAGATAATTTTTTCCAATATTTTGCAGCGAAATTCGAGGACTGGTCGACGAGTTGGAAGAGAGGATTAAAAGTGCGGGCATTATACCATGCCCTTTGAGTACTGATTCTGTGGACGATGAAGTTGCACTCACTAAAGATCAAGAACTCATGATAAAAGTAAGGAATGTTTAGATTAATTCTCATCATTCTATTGAAATGCAAGGCATACATGTTAGTTTAGTTATTCATGTTCAAAACATAAACTCTAGGTTGCGATTGCTGGCGCTTTTTATCCTCATTATTTTCATCGACATAGACCAGACATGAGGACTTATGAGAGAGAACGATCTCGTGAAGTTAATGGATACGACTTGTTCAGCTCTGTCTATTTCAAGGGTTTTCCTCCAGGCCATAATGGAAAGCTGTGAGTTACAGTGAAACACGTTATGTGAAACATAGTAGACGTTAAAAGGACGTGTATTGTCTTATTAAAAAAAATTTTTTTTCTTGAAGCTACACTCAACACGTTCAAAATAGATTATCTACGGGATTAGATATTCCATCTGTCAAGTTCGAAGGAACTAAGGTAATAGTTGTGTTCGATAATAGAGGAGAAAAGATTGGGCCTATCAGCAAGGGTGTTTATCGAGCCGTGAAAATACGTCAGCTGAGAGAAAAACCTATTGAATTCAACGTTCTTTGGTATGTGAAAATGAAATTTGCATGAAGCTATTCTTGGATAATAGATTCCTTTTATTAACGAATTAGGAAAGAGAAAGAACTGGACTACTTAAGATCAGCTGAAGACGCACTGGCTGCTCGTAGGTTCACGCGATGTCCGCCACAAATCGATCTTCCTGGTATAGAGGTTGGGAAGGTGTACGTTAAAGTTACACATGTAAGGCGAATACTTTACTGAATATCATTAACGAGATTTGATTGAATTATTTAAATATTACGTTATTACAATTTTTTGCAGGTTCTGAGCCCAAGCCAATTCTGGGTAGTCTATCATCAACACGAAAATTTGCTGCATTGGATTGACGCTACGATTAACAATAATTTGTCTGGATTAAGCCTGCCAAGGCGGGAAATTACCCCAGGTGCATTTTGTTTGGCTCCTTTCTTCGACAATGATGATACAAAATACTACAGATGCAAGATTATGTCAGTAAACTTTGTTGGGGAAGCACTTGTAAGTGAGCATTGATTGGTGTCGGGATTACGTTATGCTGTGAGCAAGTAGTTTTTTTCTTCAACTTAATCATTTGTAATATCTAGGTATATTACGTGGACTATGGAAATTCTGGCTGGGTAAGATTGTCTACTCTACAACCATTTGGTCCGATTCACATGCAATCAAAACTTCATCTGCAACCTTGCCTTGTAAGAAAATCCAATTATTCTAAGTTTAGTCTTATCCAAGCTAAGCAAAGTAGGAGCGCGTGTGTGAATAGTACAGTGTGTATTACGTAGGTTATCTACTTGATATTGCTTTCTCGATTATTTTTTAGTTGGTGTAGGTTCTAGTTTAGATGACTTTATTTTGTTTCAGGCAGTGGAGTGCCGGTTAAGTGAAGTCAAACCTGCTATTGTCTACGGTTCGGTTTGGCATGCTGAAGCAGTCCGGAATTTCAGAAACTTTGTAAACAAAATTCCTTGGATTCGTTTAGATGTAAGTATTGCATTTATTTGCCTAGATGTAGGTACTGATTTTATGATTAAGCGTGATCTAATTGCTGTTTTTTAAAGATATATGCTGTCGTTAAAAGCGTCATTATTGGGGAAATAGTCGGGGAGGACTTGCAGAGGAAATCTTTGAACGTGAACCACCGGCTTCGACACGATGGCTTCGCGGATTTTGCTCCTGAGAGTTACATGTGTGACGTAAGTATTTTAAAGCATAAAAGTAAAGAAAAGCTGGATTTGCATTGTAATCGCTATAATACTACTTTCAGTTAAATCATAGAGCAAGACAACGTTACGAGTTGATGAAAAATGATAAACCGCAAATAGAATCACACAATCGAGAGCAAATTGCAGAAGTGGTCGAACTAACATCTATTGAACCACCCCCTGAAGCAAAAGTATACGCAAACTTTAAACTTGATTATCTGCAGGATTGAACAAGAATCTTTCAACCTTGTTGACCAAGAAAAATCTAACCGGTCTTTTTTTAATTTTGAATAACAGTCTAGAACTGAACTGAAGGGATGCTGGAGTCCACTTGAGCTTGAGTTTCAATCCCTTTGTCACAGCAGCAGCTCAAAACAAGTAATGATTGACGGCGCCAGCGTAAATTCTGTCGTTTTGGATCACGAGCCTACCGCTCCAACTTCTCGACTTTTAGTAGCAGCTCACGTGGCTATTCAAGATAAGAGTGGTCGCATTGTTGCAAGGCATGATTTGTTCTATTGTCTTTTTTGACCTTATTCGCTACATTGAAATTTTACAATCTTCAAATTGAAGCTCAATGTATCTAATATTGATTTTTTAATGCAGAGACTCGACTATGATGCCAGCTGTCCCAGGACTACTTGCGCTGATGTCGATGTTATTTACAGCTAAAATGGAACTTAGAGTTGACAGAAAGCAAGTTCGATACACGGGTGTTTTGTGCGGCTTGGGAACTGATCCATCGATCGCAGAGCCGATGGCTATTTACCAAGATCACGACGTCGAAATTATTTTCGACACTGAGTTTGACAACGATGACGTGTTCACGGTAAGCTGGAAAACTGCTGATGTACAAAACTTTCTCAGGCTACACTCACTTTTTGCTAAACTTGTTGATCGAACAACGAAACTACGCTAACCATACGCTGTGTGACGAGACAAACTGGTACTCACTTTTGTAATCAACGTGTAAAAACTATAAATGCAGCCGGCTTTTAAAATAAGCCCTTTTTATTAACATGGTGGATAGCTGCTGAATTCAAAAGGAGTAATTGTCACAAAGTCAATTGATTGCTGTTGACTATTTCGTCACTGTCAACAAGCCTTGATCTTAGTTTGCGTTTGCTAAAGATTACAGAGCATACAATTAATAAGCAAGGATATCTAAGAACAATCCAGAAACAAATTAATTAAATTATATATTATATATTTAAATTACAAATAATTAATCATATTAACATATGATTCTGTTTGATTAGATGAATAAGATTCGTTACTACATGAATCTGATTCTTCGAGATCCTGGTGGTCGTAACATGGCTCCGACGCACAAAGAAATTGTGGTTGAAGTTATCAAGTAAGTTGACATTTTGAAAAGTCTTGACATGAGTATCGATAAAATATTCATTTAAGCAATTTTACATGCATTATTTATTTCTATACAGGCTTTTAAAAAAACAGCGGAATCGAGTAGAAGAGGAGATCTGGCCACAAGAATCTTACGTTTGGAATCGAATTCCTGCTTGCTACATTGAAGCTCCTCCTCCAAATACTTTTCCAACAGAAACAACAGATATTTTCATTCCCCATAACACAGTCCAATTAATGAGAGACAATGGCGAGTCCGTATCATGGGGTGACTATGACGTATAAAATGTTCACAAATCTCCTTAACTAGATTAACTGTTTTAAGAAATAACTAGTTTGTACTGGTCTGGTCAGCTCAGGCTGTTCTTGATGTAGCGCAGGTGCACTTCTCAATGTTCTCAGAGTCAACTTTCTTATTAGTACCATTTGTTCTATTTCTTATATTGTGAGATTTAATTTTCTTCGTGTCAAGACGTACTACCTTGCTGACCTTGCATAAGTTTTATAAATAAATCCAGCTACCAATTTTAGCATAGGAAATGGTTTCATAAAGAGTGAACACTATTAACCCCTGTGTTGCGTTGATCTAATCCCAGTTGGCATTTAATTCTATAGTTTAATTTGATCATTTTGATGATTCTCTCATTTCGATGGCATTTAACAACCTGGTTACAAGGAGTCGTCACCCTAACGCGGGTTATTTGATTCGTCCAAATGTTTTGACTGGGGAGTTCGAGTTTGCTGTTTTCTTCAAGGGCGAAAGCTTGGCCTAAATTCAAAATTTTCTGTGCTCCCTTCAAATATATATTTTTTTAAGTTATGGGAGATATTCATTAAATTTAAGACCTGGCTACAGCGTTTCAGGCGTCAAGTAAATTAAAACAAAATGACAGACCAAATTATTGCAGACTGGTTGCAAGAATGGAAGCAGAGAACAGATGTGACAGTTGAAAAGGACGAGAACAGCATGGCCCAGTTTGCGGAGTCCGTTCTGGCAAATGAAGATCTTTTCCAAGCAATCACTCATGTTTTGGAAGAGTGTGATAGGTTCAGAGCAGTAAGATTTTTCAAAATTTTATGTATTGCAGAGAAGGATGTTTTATTTCTTTGTCTTATGTGTGTTTAAGCTGTACAATGATGTCATATCTACTCTATTCGCTTTTTGCCGTACTTCGGAGAAGAAATTAAAGTTATTTGCTATTGAATTCGTCCCATCGCTCGTTTACATTTATCTGTATCAAATCCATGCTCAAAAGGTATCAGTGAAATTTGACAGATAATGTGATTGTCAAATTTGTCAGGTTGACTAACAAAATAATGCCCATTCTTAGAAGTGCATTGCACTCGAAACACTGCTTCGTGGAATGTTTGAGTTAGAAGACGCAGTAACAGAGGACAGAGTGCCGATTTTAGCACGAATTCCTAACATCAATCTGCCTTCAATTTATCATGATGTAAGATTATGATTATGAACTCAGTAAAATAATACATCAAATAACTGTTTGGTTAACAATACAGTCTGGTGGCGTTTCTACAAGCTGGCTTTCTGATGGTGAATTAGATCGACTTACAGCTAAGACCGTCAAAATTATTCAGCGACCTAATTTAGTGTTTGTGGAAGAAAGAGTTCTGTGCTCCGCAAAGAATTCCGCTTTGCACTGAACTTTGGTGGATTTTTAACTACAGATTGCCTGATATTCCAAAGCACTCTATTCCAACATTTTTGAAGACCATTTCCAAGTAAGAAATATGTCCAGTTATGAAGTAAGCGTGTTCGTACCAAATACACAACCAATCTGCTAATCTTGGAACAATCTTATACTAGTATTGTTATTGTTGCACATGACCCTACCTGCGTATCCAACCGGACAATAGCTCTGCAGTTACGTTGCAATTTTGTTTTACAAAGTGCAGCAGTATTAGACTGGAAGTGCACTCGAGCTCGGCTTCTTCTTACCTCAGCGATAAAATAAAACAAGCGCTTTGATTTTTTTTCTGTCTGTTCACAGGATATGTATAGCAGAATACTTTTGAACGTATGAGTCGATGGAGTTGAAATTTCGGCATTCAAAAATTATTTTTTTTTACAAATTTTTGCAGATTGTCAAGTTCAAGGATTTAATTTGACAAGTTCTCAAAAAGTACAGCCCCCTGCACGGATTATCTTGTCTTCCAGATTACTCATTGAAATGGTCCACACAATCTACTTCTCAGTGTGAGCGTCCGTGCTTCCCGTCCTAATGTAAAAATGTTTTTAGAGCTAAATAATTCAGAATTCACTTTAATTTGCAGGTATAATGGTGCGCCTACTTTGGCAGAACAAGTTCTTGAAGAAGCATTGAACAGAGCGAATTATCAACTTTGGGCGGATGCAATGCTTGTTTGCAACGCAGTGCGAAATTACTTGAAATCGTCTGGTAAGATGAGTCAGCCATATTTCCCACATATGGAGTATCGAATTGTGGTATTTAAGTATTGTCCTTGCACAAGTGGAGCAAAGACTTTCACTTCAATAATTTGGTTAAATGATCCTCAAATTAGGAAATCGGCTCCTAAAAGTAAAAGTGAAACTTCCCTGTCATCCTGCGGATATTGCTTTCCTTCGAAAATCTATTTGCATTCCTAGTGATACGCCTTTATTCCTTCTCCTGGACCCCAACTATCCGGGTGGTCGCAAAACTAAGTCCGCTACTCAACTCGGCGAAAAACCAAGTTCTGTTTCTCGTCCAGATTGCCCAACAGATACCGGAACAACCTCATTTGCGATTCCATTTCTCGTAACCCTTTCCTCGCTTTATTTTTAATTGTTAGATTGTTGGGCAGGAAGTTGATCTTTTCCATTAACTGTGACAGGTTTCTGTTTCCAAATCTATGATGCAGGATGCGGTATTCGAGCTTAAAAAGATTTAATAGGAAGCATTCCATACCGAACTTAGCCTTGCTAGAAGCAACACACGCCTTTCAGTTGCTGAAATTCCTGCTAATATCCAAATTTAAGCCAATAAATTTAGTGTATAAGTCAAATTTCTAAATCATGCAAGTACGCAACCATCGATATGCAGTGTGTTAATTACTAGTAAACTTCAGCTTTCTGTTCCGGTAATCAATGTTTAACCTGTATTTTCTTCTAGAACTTCCTCTCCAAGTAGAGCCCAATACCTTCAAAAAATCTATCATCACAAATGCCTCGTTCCGCACAAAGAAACTACCAGGTTTGATATTTTATTTTCTTAAT
>JAAXYW010001755.1:0-19181 GCA_036851895.1 Orthonychiurus folsomi | reverse complement strand
TAACATTTGAGGTCAAGGGTCACTTGTTGTACAATGTATGTATGTATTTAGTCAATTATCCCATTTCCCTTTTCCGCGACTCGCACGATAATTAATTCCTTCGCAATTCCAGCACTTTTCGATTTTCTCCACTTCGTCCGCGTACTTACACGCACGTGTTAGCGGTTTTCCGCGAAATTTAAAATCCACCGTCGTGTCGTCGGATGTGTCCCTTGGTTAATTTTTGGCAAAAGCACCACCTACTTTTGCATTAATTAATTGTTTTTTTGTTTCCAATGTTAAAATACAGTTCTTTTTTCAATAACAATCCATGCCACTGTAATCCAAATGCAAACGCAAACGATGTGCTGCCGGTTTTCACACTAGAAACTTGAACTGTCAATTTTTTTTACACTATCATGTTCGGTGAACTAAACACACACACACATGTAGGATTCCAACACACTTGCACTCGTAGACTGTCTGGGTCTAGAATATTTGGCAAATGATTTGGAAATGGGGAGGACAGGATCTGTTAGGGTCGGAGTCTAGTTTTGAAGTGACTTTGTTGGCAGTCAACAGCTTGGAGGTAACCTTTTCCCTGGTCGTGGCGGAAACAACCTGAGAACCTGAACAGCTAATGCTGATCATCTCCTTTGGAAAAAGACAAACCTGTCGCGGTCTGTCCTGCTCCTAGTCTATGGCTAGGCAATTACGGACGCAGGAGAAGCACACCTCGCCCGCGTCAAGACCACCAATCACGAACCAGCAGCAATTGTCCGTCCGACTCGTACGTACGTACGTATTCAACACCCAACTTCACCCCGAAAGAATTTTTTGGCGGCTCCTCTTTTTTTCATATGGTATGGATGGCATGGTGAAATTCATATGTAGATACGTTCGTTTCGACTAACGGGGATACCCGGGACGCGACGGGTTGAGAGGAGGAAAAATGGGATTGGGAAGTCGGATTCGGGGAGGAATCGCTTCGTGTCGCGCAGCGCAGCGTGGACGTTCGCCGCGCGGCGTGGCAAATGCTATGCTATGCTGTCTATGGTTAAGGATAAGGAATCCCTTCCCATTTTCCTTCCGAGGGTTAAAGGAATAGGATAGGAATCGGTGCATAAGGATTTGGAAGGGGATCTACATCTTCTAATAGTTTGGGAAAACTGTGGGGGGATTCGGATAGGAGAATGGATTCGGAAAAGCGGGTGTGGTGATATTTATCCGGGTATCAGCCAAGACATTTTTATACAAGGCGACGGACGCGACGTGGGTAATATGTACAAGGCTGGGTATTTTTCCGTTGGATTTGGGGGATATGCAATGTATGTTTAAGGGAGTTTCAGATTTTGGAAATTGTGTTTTGTGCAAGTAATAATATGGAATTATAATTGTTATATTTAATTCATTTTGTTTAATTTAAATCATTTTTGAATGAAAATGTAGTCCTTTGGAGCCACAAGTACTGTTTGAAAAGTTTTAATAAAAACTTTGTATGTTTTTAGTAATTTTTGAACAACTTTTTTGTAATTTTTATTGTAAAATATTTTATTTTCACACGAGACCACGACATCAACATATTGCTCGCAACAATTCCATCCATGACAGAAGATTTCCCATGCCTGCCAACATCACATAAAATATGTAAATTGAATTGCATCCAACTCACCTTGTCCATGCACATTTGGTTGGATTTGAAACTTCAAAATTGATAAATGTTATGGTAGTTGCATTTAAACGACCACGTTTGATGTTGACAAGGACAAGTCAACCAAGGGATGTTGTTTAAGTTTTACATTAATCCAGTCTAAGTCCAAATGCATGCCAATGCTACATACATACCAGTACATGGAAATGATTGCTTTGGCTGGCTACGACTACGACTGAAAGGATTTCTTTTAGTAAATATATCTATAAAAAAAAACTGTTTGAGAAATGAGAGGGTTCAGAGGAAAAGTTGATATTAAGTTTTGAGGGTCCGTCCTTGTGGGCCTTGCCTTTCAACCCCAGAGGAGGACATGTGAAGACACGGACCCTCCCCCCATTTCCACACGAAATGCCAATCCGCTCTCTTATCCCCTCCCTCTAAATGCAACCCATTTTCATCTCATTTCCATTACAACACATTACTCAACCCTTTCCTTTTCCTTCGTCATCCTCAGTCCACGGAAAAAATCAAACAATTAACTGCCCTGGCAGGAAAAGGGAAAGGGGGCAGTCATCTAACTTTTTATTTCAAATATCCCGCAAAACGCGCGCGGTTTGAGATACAGTAGCTCGAGTATGAAAAACATGTTTCTTATTTTTGGAACATAAAATTTGAGTGCATTTTATTAATTGAATGGATAAATAATCTGGTTTACTTGGAATTCTATCTCCGGCCTGAATGGCTGCACTTTGTGTCTGGTTTTCGTAATTAACAAATGTATAATTAAAGTACAAGGCAACAAAGATATTAATTTTTAGCCATTGAATCTGCACATAATAAATTGTTGCCTCAATTATTATGCTAATTTGACAGAAAATATTACCAGCCACAGAATCAAGAAATGTGGTTTACTTTTTGAACCGAATTAGATCCATCCGCCCTAATTAAGTTTAATAAAATGTTTGCATGCATGACGACACGTATGTACTATATGCATTACAAACCGTGCAGTGACACCGTACCCATTGCATGGCCCTGAACAATTAATCTTGATTTCAAGGAGGCAAACTCAGGTAAAGTTTAAGTGACATTCATGATCTCCTCCCGCAAGTAATCGAGCCCTTCTAAAACACACACCTGTCTATGGGATTGCAATTAATATTAGAGGGACTGAGAGTCGTAAACTCGTAAACTGCATCGCGGCAATTGCCTGTAATTTAAAACAAAGTGACTGTCGCAGTTTTACGAACATAAATGTACGTACCGTACAGGGCGTGCTCTTAATGGGCTAATTCGAGTCAGTCGGTCCTACAAATATCCGCCACACACATTGTTTAGTACAAGGGGAAATAAATACGGATTTAACATGCATTAACTATTAATGTCGTCTTTGAAAGGAAATCGTTTTGGTTGCGCTTTAAATAACATACAAATCTTACGGGTTGCACTGTGTACTGTACGTTACGTACAGCATAGCATTAGTCAGGGAATTGAAAAATTAGCTGTGGCGAAATGATAGCAGGGGAAACTAAATCAGCTTGACTGCTTACAACAATGCAATGGCTTTTTGGATTGGGAAAAGGGGTGAGTTTCCCTATCCCAACTTCCACTGATTTATGATTTATATTTCCTTTGGGAAGTGTTTAGGCTGACGGGGGTTTGTTTGGGGCAACGTTAATGTACATGGCGGCAGTGCATTAGTATGCGAATGGGTGTTAAAGTGGAAAATAATCCGGAGGTTATTTATTAGTGGAAAGGGTTGGCTGGCTCATCTGGGAATCTGGATCGACGGATGTTGTTGAATATTGTCTGATTTGTTAAAAAAAATGACAGAAGACAAATTTTAGTACACGATTTTTGTATTCACAATTTGAAATAGTGTTAATATTGTTAATTTAGCAATTATCGTACCATTTACATTGCACTTGATCTGTCTAAAAATTTAAAACGTAGAAAAATACACCATTTTCCCTTGTGTTAAATAACAGATAAAATATACCCATCTCCGGAATGTCTCAAAACAATTTACCTCATATACATCAGGCTTATTTACCCCCCAACAATTATGGGCATAGCCCGGCAACACCTGAATGTATCCCTTACAACAATACAAGCTCGTAATTGAAATACCTGGGTCTCTCAGACCGCCGTAACAACAACTAAATCCTAACCCGCATGCACGGCGCATGCGCAAGGGATCCATGGTTTAGGATTGAAAGATATTTCTCTTTCAGATCTGTCAAGTGTTGCAGAGATGAAGAAGGGTGGGAGATAGCAAAGTTTTCGCAGCAGGAATTTGGCTTCAGAGATGAAGATTGTTTAAAAATGTACGTATGTGTGTATGACTTCGCTGGTGGTGATCCACACGATCTTGTCTAAATTACGATGATACACACTTCCATTCTCATCTTGAATCTTCATCTTTAACGCACACAGAGTACAGGGCTAAAGGGACTGAGTGGCTGAGGCAGAGGCCACACAGAAGGCACTCTCAACTTTGACATTGAATTACATTGCATTACATTATTATCTTTGCAAGAGGAAGAGATGAGTGCCCGTCCCGAAAGCGGCAGGACTTCCATCTGCATTTATCATAACAACAATGGCCAATCCTTTTGCGTTACATGCCCTCCGACTCTTAAAAACAATATTTCATGTAGGAAAATAGCAAAGGCTGCTGAATGCCAGGGCAGTCTCCATGTCTTCGTATTTATTTACAATGCAATTAACGTTATGGGTGTATGACAGAATGGATTATTGCGTCATTTTTAACGTACGGAGTGAAGTATGTCTATATTTTTATGATTACTTTCCATATTGGAGTTGTACCTAATGCTTGCTTGTATACGTTCAACATTATGAGGGTATCAATCAAATTATTTATGTGATGTGTTTCCGTTGAGCAATTTTTGTATGTACTGCGTGCAAAGGACAGGTAGGTAATGTGAACTAATGTGATTAGAGCTTATGGTTTCCTTACATGATCCTTGATCACGCTGGGCTGGGCTGGGCTGGGAAATTCGATGAATTGAGATACACAAATGGAAAATAGACATTCATGTATATGTGCATGCCAGTCAAGTCTGTTCTGTTATACTGACGATTGTCCGCTGAAGTTGTTTCGACATATGTTGGAAACTAATTGAATTGTAATGCATGGTTTGGGTAGAATCAATTTATGCGTGCCTGTGCCGTACGTACTCGTACTCACATGTCTCGCCACATGCAGTTTACTAGAGAAAAAAGAAGAAATAAATTGATAAATAAACGAAAGGAACAAAAATTCTTAACTTTCACATGAAATTGATGAAATCGATGGATGATGTATGGTGGATGGACACTTTCGTTGATTAATTGCTGAAAAATACTCAAAAATATTTTTTTTTACTACTTAATCTATGCATCAACAGGGATCGACGATGCGCCTGCGCGGGCTTTCATAGAATCTAAATCAAGTTTTCATCAAGTTTACAGAAAATACGTACGCCTTTCATGTTTATTTAAATTTGAAAAACATGGGCTAAAAGTCGCGTCGTCGTCATCTCATTCTCTTTACGCTTCCATCTCCTCATTTGCATAGCTATTATCCCCGCCCTCTTTTAACATTATTCTTCGCCGGGCCGGCATTGAAAGTCGCGTTTGTCTTAGGCTTACATATCCAGAAGATGAAACTGAAGAAAAGCATAGCAGGCCATGGCATGGCAAAAAAACGAAGGAAAAATAACTAAGACGGTGTTAGAGTGGGGAAAGGATAACGTTTGAAGGATGGCACGGCACGGGCACGGCATAAGGCAGGGCTTGTATAATTTTCATGTATGCTGTGCTGCATGTACTATTCTACAAGGCCCGGGCCTTAATACCCAAAAGAAAGTCACCCAGAGCGTAGGACATTTGAAAACTGTAAGTTGGTCTTGACGATGGGATTAGATGATGTTGATGCAAATTCAGATCACGGAGCAAGTGGCAATCGCATTACGGATGAAAGGAGGAGATGGAGGCAATTGCCGAGGAACTGGGTAGGAGATAGCGGAAGGATGATGATGTCACTCCTGAGCCCCTAATTTATTCCTATCTTCTTTCTCTCCTTCCAAAAGTCAACGCGAGGATCTTCCCAACAAGCTGCCTTGTGTGCACTCAAGTGAGAGAAACCATCAAATTTACTGGGGGTATGATAAAATCCACATCTACGGGAAAAAAGCAAGGGGAAAGTGGAGAGAGGTCGAATGGAAAAATGAAACGGAACTGTGATACTGTGAAGGATCCACGCTGAAAAATAAAAAGAGAATAAAGATAATTGTAAAGAAGAAAAATACATCAAGCGTTGCTTTGCTTCGTTGGGTTTTACAAGTTGCACATACTGGTTTTTATGAGCAATGGGATTAACTTGGTGTAAATTTAAAACAAATATAGTGTAATTTTGAATTTCTGATTGTTTGAAATAAAATGTAAGGTTTTTTTTTAAATTCAAAGAGTTACATTTTGATTTTACGGGACACTCGGTGAATTGGGACGCGGATTGTGGGCGGGTGTGTCGCCTCGTATTGCAATCTCAAATGTGGTAATTCTTTGCACGCACGATTTTGTCGTAATTTCTAGACAATGTTGCTTATCAGCTGAGGCAATATTCTTTTATTGGTAAAGAAAGTCCTGGGGATACATATACATGTAGTCACACAACTCACAGGCAAAGTATATTCTCTCCTGGGATACTTTTTTGTGAAAAATATTATTGTTGAACCAAAATAACCGAACCGTTACGTGAATTTTGAAAAATTCACGCCATGTTCATCTGATGTTGAATTTTTCTATTCAAACATGCATATGTACTACGCCATGTCACACATAATTATATCTTTTTAGTATTTTATATGAAAATCATTTAAAATTTTGTTTAGCAAAATCCATCAAGTCAAATTATACTCAATTTCTGTTAACGAACCAGGCCTTTTCTTAATTCGATGTGTAGAGCATATGGCAAGCATTGCGTGTAGGAGACGAGCGTAGCGAATAAAGTGGAGAGAAATGACTAGCCAATGAATCACATCACAATCATAATTTTCATGAAGTTGTGAGTGCCCGGAGGTCTCTCGATTTTTTTTAGTATTCTCTGCATTAACAGATTCTAGTGTGTGGATATAGGCAGGGCCGGGGAAAGGATGTGTATAGACAAAAGGCGGAGAAATCCTGAAGGAAGATGTCAAGTGAAGGAGACAAGTTGGAGTGAGTCCAAGGAGAAGGGAGTGGGTAATAGAAGGAAGGATGTGGAAGGAAGGAGAAAATCCTGGAGGGGATTTGAGAAGAGTTGAAGAGATGTCAAATGGTCCAGAAGTTAGTCGAGATATTTCTGGCGGTCGTTCCAAGTCGACAGTCCTATCGCAAACATTATTATGCCTCTTGTGACGAAATGACTCCAGATTACTGTCTCCACTGAATCCAAACTTCATCATTCTTCAACCGTCGACCCCACCATTTCCGTTCTTCATCATTTCTGGCTATAAAACGGGGGAGACGACTTTTTCCTTTCTTAGAAATCCACGTACAACTTTCCTTGGTTTTATTCTTTTGAATAAATCGTATAAACCTTTAAAAATTTGTGTTTTCCATTTGTATAATGAATTACTTCAAATTAAGATATCTTTATTATTGATTGGGGTGTGGTAATCTTCTTAATTAGCATGTATATTTTCATATGCAATGCATGGGATGGCCATTGATAATGGTTTTAAAACGAAAATATGGCCCAATGCTACACTACACATTGCTTAGCATTGATATATTTATGAGTTGCTCACAAACTCCCTCAAAATCCTATCCCAATTCACTTTCCACTTGAGCCAACAAACACAAATGTGGGGACAATAATAGGATTTCCCCCTTAATCCCTTGTAATAAACATCACACTTTATGTGTGTCATTCCGCCCATTCAATGCATAACATTTACTAACTACCACATGCCCTAATAGGGAATTGATTTACGCTTCCTTGCATTCAAGTCCAATCCAATGCAAACCAGGCAGACACTATGCTCCCTCACAACAATCAATACCAGAATTAAGCAGGCAGGCGTTGTCGCCTTGTGTTGTGTCCGTGTCGAGGTTTGACACTTTCTCTTTTTCCAACCCAAATTTAGATTGCCGATTTACTACGTATGCTGTATGCCGATGTGTCGCTGTCCATGTCACCAAACCCAATCACTCAGATTTGAGTTGTTCGTGAATTCTCCCCAAAATTGAATTGCATGTGCGACATCAGTTCTGATTGACCAAATACGAGTGAAATTTGAGTAATCCATCTTGATGAAACCCAATTATTCGTCCCTCAATTAAAGATGATCTTGTAAATCCGTGGCTAATTTTAGGACATTTTGGGGGATACCCCTCATCCGTCATTCTCATCCCTCAGCTACTAATGTAATCAATTTTGAAATTTATCACACCCGTGAGTTTTGCCTTAAATTACATAGCTGACAGGTTTTGTTCTACATATAGAAAATAATGTGTAGTATTAGCCATAATTTGAATATATATTTTTACAAAAATATTGTAGCATGCTTTGTATATATATACTATATTCTAAGTAGGGAAGGATGCAGATCAGACAGAAATTGGTTTGTGTATTATTTACTTTCAACGACGCGGCGGCTTTCCAAATCCATCGGCGCGGCGTCTTGTCAAGAAAAAATTGACAAGTAAAACGTGTGGTCATTCTCATTCTCATGTACGTCTACGTACGAGTATTTGTGTGTGGAGGCTAATGATACTTTGTTTAGGGTTGAAAGACTCCTGACGGAGTGCGGATCTTTGATACAAAGCAAAACAGTTGAAACGGGGGGAGATCCTTCCATGTAGACAGTTCCAGTCGTGCACATAACATCCACAAAAGAAAAAAATGGTTTCCAAACACTCCGTAATATACGCGTACACATGTTGCATCTGTGGCTGCGAAGCTAATCTCAACTTGACGGACGTCGACGGCAACTTCTTAAAAGTAAAAAGTAAACCACCAGAACTCACATTGCTCGTTCCTGTGTTTATTTAAAACACTCGTCTGTCATCTTCCTCTTCAAATTTAAAGGGCCATTGAACAGCGTTTTCGTGTTTTTCTTTCTCAAATGAATTCTTGATTCTTAACTAGCAAAAATTCATGTGTGGTTTTGCTTGGGCTTAATATATAAGAATTTTAGTGATCGTGGACAAGGTTGCTGCTATTTCGCAACAATTGTCAACCTTTTTATTTTTCGTAAAGCCTTTTTAGTTAATTGCCAATCAAATCAAACCCTTTACTAGAAATATAAAAGAGAAAATTAAATACAAAATAAGTGTAAATATTACTGTCTATTTAACTATGAAGAATGGCTCGGAGCTAGTAAAGGAACAATACAGAATTTCTGGGTGTCAGACACACAAACTGTTTTGAAATATTTGCCAGAAAAGGCATTCCTTTCCCGTTTCTGACGAGATGAAATAAAAATAAAAACCTTCCCTGACGAGATGTCCCGTCCGNTTTCTGACGAGATGAAATAAAAATAAAAACCTTCCCTGACGAGATGTCCCGTCCGTCACGCTTGGCATCGCGCTTGTCATTCTTGTTTACTGAAAAATTCTTCCATCCTACTTTTGTGAAGCAGGAAACTCTGGTCTCATCAATGTGTCATAATAAAGAGACAACAATCACCGCACCCGCAAAGCCGCGAAGGAGGTTGACCTATTCCATCTTCCATCAGACATCCAACACCATACATGAGCACCTTTCAAAAACACACAACAAAGGCCCGCTTCCATCACGAAGTGAATATGGCAGTTTGGAAGGGAAGATATGACACATTTGAAATTTGAAAATTGGAATGATGGTGACGGAGGGTTTTGTGAGACGGGGGTTGGATTGTAAATAGGGGGTTCCTTAAATGACACGACAATTGACATTCGCACCACCATGACTCCTCGTGTCAACTGTCCCATTATCCATCATCGGATTGAATGTTGTGTAATCAAATGCCTTGAAAATCATCCTTAGCGCATGAACTGGTTCTAGTTCTGATTTCTACTACCATACTACCAAATTGTGAGCCACATTCCAATTTCAAAAAAAACTGGCAGGTTATTATCAAAAGGAGTACGTTTACTGTACTCGTTAAAAATCTTTATTAATGCTTCTTTTCCATAATATGCTGGCAAAGTCAACAAACTATGTATATCTGCCTCCTACAATATGTGTTACAGTTGGGATCAGTATTTAAAATCTACAAACTATACATTCAATGAAACCTAATGTTGACAACCTCATAGCATATGCAAGCTGGATAAGGTGAATGAAGCTGCCTGCTTCATGCACACGTGCCAGTATCTTTAAGTAAAGTCGAAAATGTGTGTAAAGCCGCACCAGTCATGCTAATCTTGTTTAAATGTTTCGTGGAAAACTTTACGTCACAAGACAAGAAACCAGTTCTTAATTAATACACCTGAAAAGTGAATTCATCACAGTTGGTCGCAAAATGCTGTGGGGTTTGGTATTATCATTCGTTGTGGTCATGACCACCATCAACGCAGTCCGGGGGCAAGGTTAACCTTGACTAATCTTACGCAATTATTTTTAGTTTTAGTAAGTTCTGCTACCAATTAACAGTTTAATTGTTGGATTTGCTAGAATGTACCCTCGATGACGCCCAATCCACGCAAGGGAATTGTCAACCAATTAGGTCCTGTAGATTTGCTATCAATAATTTGCATGCGGATGTAAAGCCCAAAAGTTGTAATAAGACTCTGGTATGTTGTCCAACGCAGGAAACAATTGCAGAGAAGAGTAAGTTATTTTTTTTAATGCTAGAATGGTGTGCTTTCTAATTAAATTTTAATTTTTTTTGCCAGAATGTCAAGAATGGAAATCGTATCTTCAAATTCCCATAAACTTGGACCCAACTCGACTGCCGGATCCTTACTGCACACCGCTGCCATTACGATGGGGACTTGGTATTGTTAAAGGCAAGGATTGCCACTTGTTCAAACCAATTTAACTTTTACCATTCGGAATTAAAATTTCAATTTCTAAGAAAAAATTGTTATGACGAAATACGTGTGACTGGTTTTCAGCTGGTGCGGTTCACTTTAATGAAATGTCATGTAATCCAGGAGGTGGCAATGCTGAACTTTTCGAGTTTCCACATGCTGTAGCGCTGGGTTATGGACAATTGGAATCTGAGCTTCGCTATTTATGCGGGGGTACATTAATCAGTGAAGACTCTATTCTTACAGCCGGGCACTGCATAAAGACGAACAAGTGAGCCTACAACGTTTACTCAAATATGACCCAATAAATACTAAACAGCACAAGTTCGATTAACAGTGGCCATCCAACTTTTGCGCTCATTGGAGACATCACATTGACTACAGTTTTGAGTCATTTTCGACAAATAGTTCCAATAAGAGAAATAATTGTACATCCAGACTACAAGCGGCCACTAACTTACAATGATATTGCAGTAATCAAATTAAAACACAAGCTGGAGTTGAGTCGATATTTGCTCCCAGCTTGTTTGCCTCGAGCTGTGGAAAAACAGTCGGAAACTGTAGAGGCAATTGGATGGGGAACAATTGGACCAGAAGGTAAAAGTTGAACTTAACCAATAAGGTGTCTAGTTAATATAGTGCAATATACGATTCTCTCAATACAGAGCAACAGTCTCCGAATTTACAAGCAGTGAATTTGACATTGTACAAACCAATAGACTGTGAACCATTTTATTCCGACGCACCTGATAAAAGCATAAGGTGGCTTTACTAATTGAGCCAGGAAGCGCGGGTACATGGTACATTATAAAGTTAATTTTATCTAAAGATTTCCACAAGGACTCAAGCGAACACAATTCTGCGCTGGAGATCCAAAATCTACCGGCAAAGATACCTGCAATGTAATCTACTTCAAAATACGTTATGTGAAATTTCATAGCCAAATAGGCTAGCGCTTAAACTTGTTTTAATTATTTTTACAGGGAGACGGTGGCGGTCCAGTGACTCAGATGGAGCTTCATAAAAATCAAGAACTTCGCTGCTTGTTTCAACTTGTGGGGGTCACTTCGTTTGGCCCAAGATTGTGTGGTTCTGGAACACCAGGTGTCTATACAAAAGTTCTTTCTTATGTTCCGTGGATTGAAAAAGTTGTTTTTGGATCGCCCTAAATAAAATGCACAATAATTACTGTTCAGTGAGCCGTCTTACTACATGAATTTTGAAAAGCCTACACAGGCTTGAATGCATTTGTTTCATGTCAACAGCCAACGCAGCGATGAAGCTAGCAGCACCCACGTTATTTTTTTTTAATTTGAGGTTATCTTGGGTTTTATTTTGTAGGTATAAAGCTGATTCCTGACTAAAATCGCAGTAATAAACATAAGTGCTGAGCAATCAAGCAGCAAATACAAATGCTTGATAGGCTCCATGCATACGTAGTATAGGTACTTACCCGAATTCTGTATCGAAAATGTTTACTGTAATCATCAATGAGGTCAGCAAGTCAGCACGGTCAAACTGTAGGTTTATGGTTGTTTTGTATTTTGAACGCGGAAGTAATACGATGAAGAAGTGTGGCGATATACCTAGTAGGTTGAAACTTTAATTTTATTGCATCACATTGCGTACATTTCCAGTTGATAGTTTCAAGAAAAGACTGGTAGAGCAGACTTGCATAGCAAAATCCTTTTCAATGACAAAATTGTGTGAATTGTGCCAAAAATATTATAACCCTACGTATTGGAGAGTCCATATGAAGAAGATACATGAGATTGATATTCCGCCCTTTGTAAAGAAGAAAAAAAATAGTACTTGCTCCAAATGTGGAAAAACGCTGTCCAACGCCAGGCACCTGCGGAAACACGTGAGAAAAGTTCATCTAAAGATACTAACCAACACAGAAAAGCGCAATCTTAGAAAATGCAAGCTATGCGAGAAAATTCTAAGCAACTCCATTTCCTTACGGTATCACTTGAAATCTATTACATGGAATAGAGAAGAATTGTGAAAAATGTGATTTTGCTGCTGAAAATCAATCTTCATTGGAGAAGCACATAGCTGCCGCGCATCCTCAACAACCAAAGCTGCCGCTCAAAATTACAATACTTCCAAGCAAACCCAATTAACACCTCGAATGGAAACGATCAGCTTAAAACATAAAATCGCAACAAATGAATGGAAATTTATATTGAAACTACAACAGCTATTGCACGGAATGTAAATCTTATCAGCCAGCTCATAAATAAAATTAAGCGTTCTGAAATAAAACCAAAATGTATTTCTTTTCTAATTTACAACATCAAGATCGGTTAAATTAGAGCAAATTGTCAATCATGCAGATTAACTTTATTTCTTCTTGTCTTCTTTGAAAGTAACAAAGCATGAGAACGACATATCAAGGACAAGGAATCATAAGCTCGTAAAGTTCAACTCATTTTGAAAGTATGAAAGTCATTCAATTGTATCCAGATAAGATGACAAATCATCAACTAGTCATGCTTTTTGTGAAATCCGCTATGACCTCAATGGGTTTCCATTTGCCGATTGTTTATAATTTTATTGGCTTACAAAAAGTATACCTATGTAGATGGGAAATCACAATAAAAGGGCAATGCAAACATAGCAGCCTTTCAGTTCATCAGTTTCCTGTCAATATCTTTACAAAATTGTCCTACCGCTGGAGAACTTTACTAACTTGGTAAATCGGTTTTTAAAACTCAAGCTAAGTGGATTGCACATGTGCAAGCGTGACTAATTTCATTTATTTTTTGCAGAGTTCACGATTAAAATGCCACCAAAAGGCACGGTACAAAGAAAAACGTGTGATATCTGCGGCAAGCAAATTACCAATTCTTGTTACAGAAAGCACATGCTAAATATACATCAAATTGATCTTCCAAAAAAAGTCTGGAAGAAAAGACCTAGGAAGTGCGAAAAATGTGGGAAATTTTTTGTTAACGGCGCGGGTTTAAAGGGTCACGTCCGACGGATACATATGAAGCAATTTACTGAAGGTGAACAACTGAGACGAGGAGAATGCAGTATTTGCGGGACGTTCATAAACGCGGTCGGTGGCCTTAAGGGTCACATGAAGACACATGAAGTTGACTACCGATGTAAATTCTGTAACTACGTTACCAATATTCGACGGTTGCTTGCTCAACATACCTATGATGCGCATCCAGATATTCCAGTACTCAAATGTGGAAAATGTGACTACAAAAGCATGTATGTTTCAAACATTCGAGTCCATGAATTGAGAGTTCATACCGAGAAGACTCTGAAATGTGAAAAATGCCCACGAGCTTATAGTTTTGAAAAAGATTTCAAAAGGCATTGCCTTCGATGTCATCCGACCTCAGATGCTCGGGGCCCATCCAATACAAATTAAAGCAGCAAGCTTGATATATTGGTCGAAATCAGCTCGTAAACCATGTCTTATTGAAGTTTTGTATTAATTTGTATTAAAGCAGCATGCTTATAAATCGAATACGCCAGTTTACCCAAATGCTAAATTTATATTTTGAATTAATTGCTATTAAATTGATATTAATAAATCAATCACTTGAATTTACCGAAGTTATGCCTATGCGCCTTTTATTTTCTTCCGCAACTTCATTTAGAGAAGCTGAGCTTATTACGTATTTTTAATGCACGAGAATGGGTAACTATAGCTAACAGTTGCTCAAAAACCGAACTGCCCTTTTAGCTCAGGTGAACACCTCCCATAATTATTTGATAAATTTCTAAATTTTCTTGATTCACCAACAAGATACAAGCAGGCATCTTACAAAATCTTTTATCTGTCTTTCAGAGCATCCTTTGCCTTCATTATGGTTTGATGGCAGGATATATGTGAGCTTGTGCATAACGTGTTAACTAACCAGACACATTCCAATTGAGACGTTCTGAAAACTATAAATCAAAAAAAGTTCCAATTAAAATCAAATATTTCGCGCGCTAGGGCGGCCACCAGGGCAACATCAAGTTAATTTAGTAGGTTATTCCGATTCCCACGAATATATTCGGACAAAAATCGTGTACTGCCAAATAGAGCTCACTCGCTAAATTGTTCGCACATCAAATCGGGGAGGTATTTAAACTTAGGTATATGGTAATTAGCGTAAGTGAACAGGACAAGAATAATCATGGCTAATGGTAAGTATATCTTGCAGAGTCCATGACTAAAATGCCAGCAAAAGTAGTGGAAAGGAAAAAATGTGAAGTCTGTGACACTCTCCTTCAAAGCTCTTCTTATAGGGGCCACATGCTGAATATACATTCAATTGGTCTTCCAAAGAGAACTTTGAAGAGAAAAGCTAGGAAGTGTGATCAGTGTGGAAAAGTCCTCATTAGCCGCCAAGGCTTCAAGGATCATATCAGAAGGACTCATATGAAGCAATTTACTAAACGCGAACAAATGAGACGAGGCGTTTGCAGTATTTGCGGGAAGTTCATCGAAAGCCTTAGGCAGCACATGAAGCTACATGAAGTTGACTACCAATGTAAATTCTGTGATTATGTTACCAACACTCGACCGTTACTGACTGAACATGTTAAGAATGCGCACCCTCGAATCTTCAAATGTAAAAAAATGTGACTATAAAAGCACAAAAGCTGATAGTGTGCGAGACCATGAAAAAAGACTTATTCACGCTGAGAAGAATTTGAAATGTGAAAAATGCCCACGGGTTTTTAGCTTGGAAATTGCATTGCCTCCGAAAGCATCCGGCCTCTGCGTGCGATGCCCCGGCCCCACCCAATACAAATTGAAGCAGTAAGCTCATCGATATACTGGTCAAAATAAGCTCGTAGTAAACCATAAATCATCTTATTTATGCTTTATATCAATTAGTATTAAAGCATAGCATTATAAATTCGAATACTTCAGTTTACCAAAATCGTAATGCGTCTTTCATTATCTTCCGCAACGTTATCAAAGACTCGTGTCTTTTGTTACGTATAGTTAATGTAAAATTCTGCTGACTATAGTCACTCGAAGATCAAATTCCCCCAACTTAGGTAATAATATTTTCTCCTGTAATTACTTAAATTGAATCCTAAATTTCTATAAAATCCCTTGATCCAGCAATAGCACACAACTGGTAACATCTAAACAAATCCTGCCCTTTCTATGCAAAGTAATTGCATTATCATTAGATACTTTCCCAACGGAACACCCGACATCCATACATTCACAATTTGCAATCCACTTTCACTCAAGGATTCTTTTCATTGTAATCACAAGGATTCACTGTGTTATTTATAGTAGAATCTAATTAGGGGAAGGATTTTAAGCTTGCGCGAAATGGAATGATCAACACCCTGCTTGTGTGTAGACTGGTAATTAATCAAGTATACAGTCCTAGGCATAACATAATAAAAAGTATCCCCGTCTCTTATTTAAAAGCTTGCAAAAAATTTGATTAGAATAACACAACTGTACAGAATGTCATATCAAACAATGTGCACAATTATATCGGTACCGTACAAGTGGATGAACTATAACTATTAACTATAACTAAGACATGACCTAATATAGACATTTCTTTCTCAGTATGAAATGAGACGTTCGGCGCGGCGTTCCAAAACCTTAAATCTCAGCCCGCCGAATATCCCGTATGCTAGACCGCGACCGCCTGCGCCTATCATGCGCCAAATTGCTTAATTTATTCCCAAGGACTCACCCGAACATAAAATGGCATCCAGTCGAACAGAAGAACCCGCTCGGTACGCTCGCTCGTCTAATAAATCTGTGAGACATTTAAATTTACTTATGTTAATTACGATTAGTTGATAGCACAAGACTAACCTTAGCTAATTCTAATTCATTTGCAGAGTCCCGGACTAAAATGCTCCCAAACAAAGTGGTGCACATGAAAATGTGTGAAATCTGTGACAAAATAGTCACAAGTTCATATTATAGGACACATATGCGGAATCTACATCAAACTGAACTTCCAAAGTTAACCCCGAAGAGAAGAGCTAGGAAATGCGACCAATGTGGGAAAATCTTCGTTAGCGGATTCCGTTTAAGGACGCACATTAGAAGGATTCATTTGAAGCAATTCACTGAATGTGAGGAACGTCACAGAGGAGAATGTAGTGTTTGCGGAAAGTTCATCAAAGGGATGTTTTGCCTCAGGAATCACATGAAGACACACGAAATTGGCTACCAATGTAAGCTCTGTGACTACCGGACTAATATTCGACGGCTCCTTACTCAACATTCCTCTGATGTCCATAAACCTAATATTCGAGCACTGAAATGTGAAAAATGCGACTTTACAAGCAAATGGCCTTCACGTCTGCGAGACCATGAAGTGAGACTTCATGCTGAGAAGAATCTGAAGTGTGAAAAATGCCCACGAGTTTATTAGTTTGGAAAAAGATTTGAAATTGCATTCCCGCCGAAGCCATCCGGCCCTGGATGTCCCGGGTCCATCCAATACAAATTAACTGATAAGAACTGCAATCCTACCGAGCCTACACAACATACTGCTAAAGATAAGGTGTATTATTACCCTGTATTATATGTATTATAAATAATTGGTTAGTTTTAAAGTGGTGTTAATAAATCAAGCAGTTTAAGTTGCAAAATTGTAATGTGTCTTCATTTCCACATCTAACTGCATTAAAGGCGTGTGTCTCGACGGCTAATTACTGTTAATAAAAGATACATTTCTTAGTCTACCAATTAATTACATTTTATAGGGTATCTTGTAAAATCCTATCCTTTGAATCATTTCCCTTGTAAGAACTAACAGTCATTTTTTATTATTATTTGACAATTTCCAAAATGTCAAACATTTGAAAGTAGGATCTATTGTTTACCTAATACTTTATAACAAAGAAATTATGTCCCAAATACACCTTGAATCATCGCCGAAGCTATGTGTTGCGTCAATATGAAAGCAATGCACAATCACACAATAGTTGCAATCTAGTTAAATGCGAAAGTATCAAAACCATTTAACTGTTGTGTACAGACATGATGACGAATCATAAACTGGTTATGCTTTTTATGACAGCCTCTGACATCAATGGGGCTAAAATAGCTAATTGTTCTTAATTTTAATGTGTTACAGAAAGTATATATAGGTGTATGAAGAATCACAATTGTGTGGAGGGACGGAAAGAGGGATTGTATGGAAGGCAATGAGAGTGTGTCCAGGACTGCTGCGCTGGTAGGAAGGCCTGGATGAAACTAGCCGACTTGAAGTGTCTGTAAAATTAACCTAGTAACCCTGGCCAAGTGGTGAAGCCTACATTTTTGTCCCTTTCCGCTCACATATGATGGAGGCGCGAGTTCGAGCCTTGAACGTACCTTATAACGTATATCCTATACCCCTTGTAAGATCAGCTTAATTAATATCCGTAATCCGTATACATATCCCTCAGATTAATATAGACTCTCAATAGACCCAAGTCCGAAGCGGCGACAAGGTCGCAGAGAAGGTGAGTTAGTAAAGGTGCCTGGAATGGGCCGCCCACAATGGAAGGTGAGTTGAAGGCAGAGGAAGCCGCTTACAGTGAAGGAGGGTAGCTACCCACAGGAGATGGGTGCCTCCAGGAGTATAGTCCAGAGTGCTATGGATAGTGGATAGGATCGGCAGCAGACGGGTGAGAGAGATGCGATTGATTAGGAATTAGCATAGGAATGTGGGAAAAGGTAGGAAGAGGGATTGTATGGAAGCCAATGAGAGTGTGTCCAGGTCTGCTGGTAGGAAGGCCTGGATGAAACTAGCCGACTTGAAATGTGTGTATAGTTAGCCTTGGTGAAGCCTACATTTTTGTCAAATTCCGCTCGCGCAATGGATGGTCAATTCAAATACAGCAGTCTTTCAGTTCGCCAACTCCCAATCACCACATCCAGGAATTTATCTTGCCGCTAGAAATACTGGATAAGTAAGTTGTAACTGGTGAGCCTACTTTTGGGAATCGTCTTGTAAGTAGACGACACAGAAGTAAGCCAATTTTATTTGTTTTCTTGCAGACTCCATGACAAACATGCCTCCAAAAGCAAAAGTAGTGAAAACAAAAAAGTGTGAAGTCTGTGGTACTGTCCTTCGAAGCTCTTCTTATAGGTACCCCATGTTGAAGAAACATTCAATTGATCTTCCAAAGAGAACAGTGAGGAGAAAAGCAAGGAAGTGTGAGCAGTGTGGAAAAGTCCTCATTAGCCGCCAAGGCTTCAAGGATCATATCAGAAGAACTCATTTGAAGCAATTTACTAAAAGTGAGCAACTGAGACGAGGCGTTTGCAGCATTTGCGGCAAGTTCATCGAATGGCTTGGGCAGCACATGAAGAAACATGAAGTTGACTACCAATGTAAATTCTGTGATTACATCACCAACACTCGACCGTTACTGGCTGAACATGTTAAGAATGCACACCCTCGAATCTTCAAATGTGGAAAATGTGACTATAAAAGTACAAATGCTCATCATTTGCGAAGCCATGAAATCAGAATCCACGCTGAGAAGAATCTGAAGTGTGAAAAATGCCCACGAGTTTATAGTTTGGAAATAGATTTGAAGTTGCATT
>JAAXYW010001754.1:0-19182 GCA_036851895.1 Orthonychiurus folsomi | reverse complement strand
AACACATTAAACCTGCGTAACGGCGGGCGATGAGGAAATATATTTATTGAGTGTGCACGCAGAACCTGAAAAGTCACACTTTGAGTATGTTCAGCACCGACACATCCTAAATAAGTTGATTCATTGTTCAACCTAAATCCCAACTCAGTAGAAAAAAGTTGGGAAAGAATGTCTTGCTTGTGTGGTAGGTACATTACTGGGCGAACTGAATTTCTCTTATTTTTATGGCTTGGAAAATACGAAACATAATTGGTTTTGCACTCATATCTGAAAAAAATATTTGTCTGGTTCTTCATCGTGTCTGTCGTTTCGGCTTGATTCGATTACCTCGGGGATTGCGTTTCACTGTCTCCACGCGAAGAGACAAATGAGAACAAAAACAATTCACAATTATCTTTTGAGGATCGCACATGAAGACTTACTTCAGTTTCTGTCAGTTAAGTTACAAAGGGTTTCTTGTATCCGTGTGATTGCTCCGCCTGTCATCCACTTACATGAATGACATATCAGAGAAGATTTCCGGATAGAATTTCGTAGAGGAATGCCGGAATCTCCGCAACGTGTCAGTCATTCAGGTCTATTTGGCCTCAACAAACACGAAACTCTAGGCACGGGTTTTATTCTCCTTTCGTCCTTTCCCTTTCCCCTAATTATGGAACATCTTGCATCAATCGTTAGAAAAAGTGTAACTCTTTGATGCGCAAATCTGGCTTAACCGCATCCCAGCGTATCGATATAGACCGCATTGACGGTGCCATTCGCAATGTCTCTTTAATTTAATAATGTCTTGTAAGCACTTTGCAGTCAGATTTATAACCGACTTCCACGGAAAAGTAATCCCATCCCAATCACATGTCGCTGAATAAATGTTCACTCCCTTCTATTTTGGCAACTGGAACGCGCGCAAATTAAGGATGTTGTCGGGAAGTAAAGTCCACGATTTGGCACGCGGTTTATAATTTATTTGATACAGCACATACCTTGACATCAAACCTTATACAAATGTTGTCGAAAATTTGAGTATGTTAGCTATCAGTTTTTTTAATGTGCAAATCTAGGACTTCCTACATGTTACAACAATACCAGAGTGCGTGTTATGTCTTGCTCTGCCCAAACTTTTAAGACTTAAAATTTAAAATGGGAGCTCGTCATAGAATTAACCGCATGGCGTTGGGTCGGTTTGTGTTTAGTAGCCGTCTCAAAATATAAGGATCCGATAAAGGGTTACCGACTTGATTGTTGATTGTGGTGTGAATGCTTTTAAGTCACCCGATCCCCTTCTGAATCAATAAGCAGGACATTATCCGAATGAAAGTAAATTTTCAAGTTTATAGTTTATAGTACTACTGCACTGCTCCCTACTAAAAATACATCGTAGCGGTTGTGCTTATACATTCTAATGTTTTTGTTTAGTTACGAATACCACTCAATCTAGCCCTATTGTAAGATTTATTAAAAACTAATTGCGACCATCCGGATTCCGGACTACTGATTTGATCACTATCACGGGCCCACGTGCAAGAATGTTGCAGTTGTGTTTTCGTAATTTTAAAATCAGGTGTTGGTCTCAACATTAACAACCTCCCAAGTCTCAATGAAATCCCTATCCACCTCTCACTAGTTTAAATGTTTTGCGTGCGGGTGGAATTTTGGTTGAGAAGAGAAGGAGGGCGACAACTCTTGACTTATTGCTTCCATTTAGGATACAAGATCCAAAGTAGAGTTGACAATGTAAGAATGTCAATATGCACTTGGGTGCATTCACTACATGCACATGGGGATGGCTGGACTAGGGATGAAAGGATAAAATAGCTCATTCTAACGCTTTGTTTCTACTTGCACCCAAACCAGCACTTCCTTCCACGTTTTACAAATACAACTGCATTTACTACTGATTCCACTCCCTCCACACCCTCTGGGTCGCATAAACTCACTACTGTGCTGTTTGATTTTGAATGAATACATATACATTTGGTTTATTCATTTCAAACACATTTAACCTTTTTATTCATTTGATAAACTACCCAAATTCACACAGATTAAAGTCCAGTGCATTTAAAATTTACCAAAGTTAAATGATGGATCAATAATGTCTAACATGTATTTGTGTTTCGGAATGGCATTTCAAAATGACAAGTTCAGGCACTGGGTGAAATACCGAATGATTGTTCCGCCGTGCAAATCATGAGAAGCGTAAAAGTCATTTGCAGTTCATACAAACTGAAACATCCTTATCAGCTTAAAATAGAAGCTCTACCTCATTCAAACAAATTTACATTTTAGTAAGTAGCAAAACGGCAGCAGGGAAAGACTCGTAGAAGCGACGTGAACGTGCGAGCTTCCCAAAAGTATGTTCAGGCCACGCACTTCACAAACACTGCCGTTTTATGGTAATTGACAAGTTTTGGTCAAAATTTTATGACTTAAATGGGAACTTTGCTTCCGGTTCACTGGAAAGTTCTAAATGTTTGTTTTGAGACTCGACAATCTGAAAAGGGGTAATTTCTAAAATCCCTACTGTGCATACACTGTACATCATTTTATTTAAACTTTTTAAAATCCACACGTACATGTTGAATAGCCGCCTTGTTTTCTGTGTGTTATTTGGGAAGATTAATGAAGCAACTGTCTCAATTTGTTCATATGTTTTACCAAATTTCAGATATGGAGGAACTTCCTACTCATGGTGAGTCCAGTTTGAACCATTTGAGCCTTATAGTTGAAAATATCACTCGGTCAAGCCGTCGTGTCTCGAAGAATGACATGAACGAAATCACTGCCGATTCTCCACTAATGCACACTTCTTTCTGCTCATGAAGAATCAGTTTTGAGGATTTGGATTAAATAAATTATAGGGAATGTAATTTTTTAGTGGCCTATAATTACTCATTATTAAGTGCCATAAAATATCATGTTAAAATGTTTATTGTGAATAATACGAAGCACTATGTTTCATTCATGTATGAGCAATTTGTATTTCGTCAGTTCCATTTCTCCGTGCATCAGATTTTTTTCAGCTTGCGCTGTATTTAAAGAGATTGCTTGAACTGCTAAGAAGGGAATACTGTGAAGAATGCGTGTATATTCAAATGTGCTGTGGACCTGGAGTCCCAATAGAATATCTCCCGTGGGATAACAGCGGATAAACGCGGTGAAAGATGCGACCAAAACTTTATGAACGCAGAAAAGCGTGCCAGTGCCAGCCAAATGCCGAGCAGTCAGAAGTGGGGGAAGACTGTTTCATTCTTAAGGGATGTATCCATTCGGCAATAGGTAAATAGCATTTCTCCCAATTTACTTCCGCTGGCACTATTTCGCTTGTAAGGTAAAGTAGCAAATAGTCGAATTTTTCTGCGGTGCATAAAAGAACTAAGCAAAATAAAATCTCTAAATTGTAATAAACAATGCCTTGAGTTGACGGTTTGAGCAAAGACTACTGAAAGAAGTCAATAACATCAATCTCTCTTTACGATGCTCCAGAGAATTGAGAGCATCATAAAAGCAGGCACGACAGCTCTCAAGTTTGTGTTAAGTTGCAGCTGACATTGATTCCATTTGTCATGAGAGAGTTAATACATTTAGTGCCAATAATCTAAAATTTGATGCTACACGCATCTTGATAATTTTGAAGATTTTGAGTGCGAAGTCCATAATAACCAGAATTAGGAAATGTCTGGAATGGTTAAATGACAGAAAGCCACGCTTGTAATGTGCACGGAATGTGGAGTGTGGTCCCAATTATCAACATAATCCATCAATTGACAACTACTCAACATATATGCATTGAAGCCTTGGCCGAGCACATTTCCATTCACACCAAATCAGTACAACTACAAACTAGAAAACTGAAGTGGCAGGACCAAATTCAACAAAAACGTCAAATGGGTAGCACATCCCTCACGTTCTGGGTTCGTCGTGAGTGAATGGTACACGACTTAAACCAAACGAGAATGAGTTTGGTGTAAAAATTAGGTTTCAGATTTCTGTAACGTTATAAGTGTGATGTGAGAATATGTTAAACTGGGGAGGACTTACACTGACCTTGAACTTACAAATTCGGGCTTAAACGCTAATGCCAACAATTAAATTACATTTTAGGAAATTAAGAAGAGCATGGATGAAGATACTATAAAGCCATTTATACAGATTGCTCGGTGCAACTAGAAATACCACCACCGCCGTAAGAGATTAGAGGCCAAAAGTCCGACATGTTAAATGGTGTATTTAAGCGAAAAGCCCGTCAATTAGTCAAAAGGAGCGTCGGAAGAGCGGACACTTGGAAATGACTTGTTAAATAGATTAAGTTGTAGTACATGAAATGTATAATGGGATTGTGTGGAACATACTGGTCCAAATTAAGGGTCTACAAGGCAGCCGATGTTTATGTTTATCCTTCAGGAAAGGGTGGGAGTTTCGTGCCTTATGAGAGACCCCTCAAACAAACAGCATTCGCTCTGAACTCGGCATCCCTTTTGGCAGGGTTTAAATTACATTGGAAAAGAAATTAATTTATTGCTGGAACAACATTAGTAAATCCATACCAGACAGCCTTTTGAGGGTTAATAATGAGCAGCTAGTATTTTAATGTTCAAGTACATTACAATACTAGCTTAGCTGCATACTTCATTCCTTCGTCGCTTTTCCATAAATTTCAAGGCATAAAATTGGAATCGGATTTTAATCCTGCATTATGCTTCAGATTTTTATAACGAGTTTTCGTTTCCTTTTGAAAAATTTGAATTGTGGCAAGATTGCCCAATTTTTCGTGAACAGGTGCAAGTTTATACACAAATTAAAATGTACATGATTATTGTTTCCTGTTCACATTTCTACAACTAAAATTAGCATATAATTTTAACGTCGGTATGCTCTTTTTGCTGACAAATTATTCAGGCTTTTAGACATTTAGTAGTTTTTGTGGTATTTTAAAGCTTAAAGTAATCAATTTGATACTGTTAGACCACAAATGACCGCCTATATGGAGTGATTGAAATTTTGCTGAATTTATGATACCTCACAATAAGTAGTTCTGGAAATGGTAGCACTACGATTATGGATTAGAAGAAAATCAAGCAGTTGTATTTATTTGTATTTGCTTCTGTTTTCGCTGTGCTTATATTGCGTTGACGTCAAATTGGTCAAATCATTTAACTAGTGACGTGCAATAAAAATATCCCAAGTTGTATTTTGAGTTGAAGTAATCTGTTTGCAGTCTTTATTCAAAAAATAATGATACATGAACATTCGACTTTGTCCGTTCACACAAAGAACGGAATGTATAAAAAGAACCCCTAAAATATTGTTCACTGTAATCACTGTAATCACTAGTATCTACAATCACATGAGTGCAATTTTCTAATTCTTTGGTAGTTGGCCGGTGGTATTCATTTATGCACTTACTAATCATATTTTGAAACTACTGAACTTCGTTTGATCAAAATTAAATCATGAGAAAATATTAAAATGCTCAACGTGTGATTGAAGCATCATTCCCGGGTTAAAGCTATAATACGATGTTTCACATGCACACATAGAACCACAAGAACCGTATTTTTATAGTCACCAACTAAACTCCTATTGAATAAGGTCAACTACTACACAGGTTAATATAACACGGACAGGCCAAGACTCAGCGCAGGTCGATTGGTCGGTGACTAGATTTCTTTCCAAAAAATGGAAAATATTTCCATGAATGGTACAAGATGTTCAAATTCCATAACCTAGCCTAAATCCTATCGGCGCGGAATCTTAAAGAAGGCGTGGACACGTTAAGAGTAAATTGTTTCCAAATAGTTAAAATACAGCTGTGACAAAGACACAAAGGCAATAGTTTGGACAGAGAGGTACATTGAAAGTAAAAAGAAAATTCTGGAGACTCATTGTTCTCTGTCCCAGTCATCTGTCGTACATTTAAAACCATAACAAAATTTCTGATTCCGAGTTGAGAATTCGGAATGCTTGTTCATATGTCAGTACTTACAATTAGATTTACATTATAATTTAATAAGCAACAGTACATGTAACTAGATCATGATAACAATGAGATCACCTCCAATCAAAAAGGTAACTTGCCCTACAAAGTGGGTCGAGATTCCCGTAAATTAATTATAATAGTTACGACTCAAATGCTGAAGGGATGATAGCTAAGATGGAAAGCTAAAGCGCAAAATGTAGCAGCTAAACACCAAACGCCACGTTTACAATCAGTTGAAATTGCATCCGTAAATATAATTCTTCTTACATCCCTTCCGGCTTTGGAATAGTTGAATCGTATGCTCGAATTAGTTGAGATTGAGTGACCACACCATGTTCCTCTTGTGAAAATGCGTAGCCATCTGTTACATACAAATATTATTTAATTTTGGAGAATACTAGAAATAATTCAACCCTGAAACAAATGATCTTAACAAGCCCCAAGGATGTACAACATCAATTGAGTTACGGACATCAACCCAGAACACATGATAAGAAAATATTTCCAAACAAAGATCACCGATAATGTTCAAGTAAAGTTGAAAAGTAAATCGGTTTGTAAGGACCCCACTTTACATAAGTTGATGACTGATAGACTTGACTTACGGGACAACTCCACGTCACGATTACGATCCTCTGCAGTGCGCCTAAACACATTGCGTACATTCCGCAACAATCGGGCAGTTTCACTAAGTCTACAGTTTGCGAAAAAATAAAGAGAAAAACAAAAACACAATCAACCAATTCTCACTTTTCAATGCTGTCTTTAGGTAAGAAAATGTTATTTAGAGTTCCAGTTTATCTTGAACGGGGCACTTGTTACTTGAGCCAGTCTGCGTTTTTAATTCGGATCGCTACTTTTGCGATTTGACAACAAGCCTACAAGTTTGCCGTTTCCAAAACTATTACCAAATTAAACTTGGAAATACGTTTTTAAATTGTAAGACTTTGGCGTTGTCAGAAAAACCGGAAAACATGTCCACGGATTGGTAAAAAGGACACGGAGGAAGTGGAGGATCAAGTGAAATAGTCACCCAAGTAATATTTGATACAGACTTAACCACAATCATGCAGCCACAGCGAAGCAGTTGAGCTAGTTCATTCAAGTAAACCTTAGCTGCTTTGTAAATTCCGCGACCAAATTCAAGCAAAACACTGACCATTTAAGCCAGGCCAAATTTTACAAAACGACTGAGCACGTGCACATTTACATTGACCTAATTGACCATTGGTACTAAAGCAGACCTTGTAATTATTATATCGGCTGTTAATATAATTCGTTGAATCTACTTACGATAGTGTTGAAAATTGTAGCTGTGAAAATAATTAAATTTAATAAGCAATTTATAATTAAGGTAAGTCAAATCCAGC
This sequence comes from Orthonychiurus folsomi, assembly GCA_036851895.1. NCBI lineage: Eukaryota > Metazoa > Arthropoda > Collembola > Poduromorpha > Onychiuridae > Orthonychiurus > Orthonychiurus folsomi. Next base: position 11,838 of record JAAXYW010001754.1, on the reverse strand, counting down.
AATCATCTCGGTAAATCGATATCGGTTAAAAGCATGTTAAGATCATATCGGAGAAATTGGAGCAGGTTGGTTTGCTTCAAGCCCAAATCCAATCTGAATAAGACGTGTTTGTACACTTACAACGAACAAGCTGTCCGAGAGCATGCATAGGTCTGAAAGAAAGTTCACAAAGTCATTAACAAATATATACAGGAAATATCAGAATCAGCATAGCAGATCAATTGTCAGGAACAGACCACTTCCAGAAGAGTTGACCTGTATTTAGCTATATAGCAAAGATTAGCCGTGAAGTTTGTGTTCACAGTTCCTTTAAATACACAGAAGTAGTTGCCACAAGCATCAGACGCGGAAACTAGACACTACAAAATGGTATTTTTCAGAAGTATGCTACAGCAGCATCAAAGCTAAGCAAACATGTTTGATTTGCTACAGATGACTACGAAACCCACCATGTTCTCGAAAACAGCACAGGCTCCCAGTGCCAGGTCACATGAAAGTAGTTATTGCCTAATGTAACTATGAAACTAATACAAAAGCTCTATACAAGTTTTGCAAAATAACCGTATTACCTAAAGCCTCATCATTGCATGCCATAAGGCGTGGTCTGTATCCGAAGATGGATAAAAGGAATGTGGAAAGCAAGTGCAATCTAGGTCATCTTTGCAGGCCGCGTCGCAACTCAAGAAAAAAAATATTAAATTGCAAAACTATAAAAAACCGTTCTGGTTTGCACGACTAACTGTTCTACATTTTTATACTTCGCGTTAAGTTATCGGATTAATTGAATTTGAAGCAAAATCAAACACAGTTCAAGGTACCTTAGCAAGCATGCTGATACTGAAACTTCATCACTGATATTCGACCTAAAGCAAAGTCACAACAATTTACATATCTCAATCAAGATTCGGTTCTATTAACCTCATTCTCAAATTCAACTTCACTAGATCTAGCGTCAATACAGTAGGCAATCCCGCCACGCTGCAAAAATTCTAAATCAATACCTAGGGTTAAGTTAGAGATAAGTCTAGGGTTATGTTGACTTGATATGCCAATAAAATAATCAAAAATAGACCTAAACATCTTAAAAAAACAGAACTACAATACGAAATGAGTACGTCCATATTAATCCACCAAAAGCAAGCGTCCAAGTACAACGTAGCAGGTAATTCGCTTTATTCTATAGATTGATAGACAGTAAGAACAGTCTAATTAATCAAGCTTCGCCTTTTGGCATTCGGGAAGAACAATACACTTAGTTCTAGAAATCGGAACAGGAATCCGTGATCGCCAGGCTTCCTTTGGAGGGGAGGAAAAAGGGAGTTCAAGAATGTTTTCATGCTGAAGAGAGGAAGGAGACGACTGAGTCTCTGGCCTGCTCTAAGGAGACACGTTAGTGTGACGAAAACAAAACCTCATGCAAATTCATTTTCCTGAAATTACTACAGATTCGCGAGACGATAATCAATCGTGTTAACTATTCGAAGCTCGTAGTAATGACGGTGCTCTAGTTTAAGCTACGGCCCTGCAGTTTTGTGTAGATATTGTATTTTTGAAATTTCTTTGCTTACTCGATTCGTTATTTTCGGTACTTAAGCAAAAGTTTCGCAAAACTTTACTTCGACTACATCGGCAGGCCAAAAATGTTAGGAAAGGGTAGGACTTGAGTGCAGTAATATTCTAAAATCGGTTTAAACTAAACACATTTACAAAATCGCAGCTTTAAAATAAGCCACTAATCTTATACTAACTTAACAGTTCTGAGCTATCACAAAAGCCCATAAAAATGCAAAGCACCCTAAAAATATCAACCTCATAATGGTTTAAATTTGCTTGGGGCTTATTTTCTGTTGATCAATTGTTATCGTCTCGTGAAAATGCATTGAACTGTCGATATTACATAGGAAAGCAAAACAAAAACCTGATCAGGTTAAGTACATTAGGACTGATGACCATGGAGGTTACAGAGGAGTCTCTAGCAACTTCGGGATTGGATTGGGATTGATAGGAAGAAGGGCCAGGAATAGGATGCGCGGACGGTAAGCTTCTTTCACTTGCTCCAGCAGACAGACCGGAACGTCTTCGGGCAAGATAAGCCTCACTTATAGAATTCGTGCGGATTCGTGAACTAGGCCTTATTAGCGATATGAACGAGTAATTTAAATTGTCTGAGAGGAAAGTAGGCGGCGACTCAGGTCTGTTCAGATTAATATAAGAGTTTGATAAGAGGAAGGAAGCTGAATCTTCCCTAGTTAGAGTAAAGCAAAATCTACTTATAGCCCGCCGGACCAATAATATTAATTTCCTTCCTACTGGGTCCGTAATGCTACAGACAATATGATACCTGTGATTTTCTTCGGTTAAGATTTTGTTCGGATCCTGTCTGAACACCTCACAAGCGCGGAATTTGTCATCTAAGGTCTGATAAAATGTTGTTTGAAATCTGAGGAATTTAGAAACAAATGCCTAATAAGTTTTGCTTGCAAGAATTCACATGTAAGCAAATCCAATATAGTTTAGTCATGTTGGTTTCCAAATTTCTTAGCTGATACCCGAAGAATAACTCAAACCACTTACATTTTAACCGCGATGTCTGGTAGTAGTGTTGTTACTGGAACCAAGAATGCTCCAAGCCAAAATGCCGGCGATGAATAGACCATTAATGCAACACCACAAATCTCAGCGCCAAGCCCAATACCAGGTGCAATTTGATACAGGAAACTGAAATACAATAAATGCATATTAGTTATGTTTAGCCAAGTTTGTTAATGGCATATAGGGGCTCGTTAATTACATCTAATTTTAAAGGTAGAATTTTTGACTTCGTCACTATGTTTACAAATAGCTCAAAGGGAAACGCCTACGTCAATAAACGCTATTTTGTGCAACTGGCAAATTTTAGCATACCTATACATAAGGAAGAATAAGAGCCAGAGCACGATTGATCCATAAATCGCCAGATGCGTAAATATGGTCCAGGACTTGGTCTCCAGGCCAGACTTCAGACTCACCACAATTACGACATACTGTTTCAAAAATGTCACTCACATTGTAAAAATCTGTTACATTTGACTTTCAAAAGTAATGGTTTAACCTACCGTGTAAATAAAATTTCCAAGGACTAAGTATCCACCGTCTTTCCCATGATTCCAAACGCTGATCTCTCCAACGATGCCTGATGTAACCCAGAAAAGTATAATGGAATGAAGAATTGAGTTTCCCACCCAAATGAAGAAATTCCTCAAGCAAAATGTATTTGATGTCGGCTTATAAAGCATTGGATATCGCATCCTGATGTCCATGCTGCAATTTCTTTCAAATACTCCAACAACAATCGGCTGCGCACACGTAAACAACTGCAAGCAAAACAATAAGTTGTATTTACCATTCAGAACACCAATATTTAGGATAATTACACTATATCTCTTTAGTGTATCTAGATAAAATATAACTCGTATGCGTACCATGTTATACAGTCCAATTGTCCAACGCTCAAATATGATTTGCCCTGACCAGCCAGAATAAATCGCAAACCATAGCTCAATAATGTACAAGCAGATGTTTTTGTAGAAACTATAGAAAATTAGTTTGCACATTCTGTCGTAGTTCCAAGCCCCATGAACAAACAACAACTTCTTCAGATAATGAAACTAGAAACATTAAAAGAAGTATCGTTGTTGTAATTAGATTGACCACATTGATTAGAACTAGTCATGAACAAAGTACCTGTGCAATTGAGTAATCCGATGCACACGCCGCTTGTAGCCCTTCAACACCAGAAATCCCAATACCAACATGAGCTTTTTGAATCATAGCAACGTCGTTGGCACCATCTCCAATGGCTAAAGTAACTTCTCCAGTCTGTTGTGTCACGGCCTCTACAATCTGAGAACAAAAATAGAAGGCTTGAAATAGTCAGGATTACCGAATAACAGATACTTCCTACCTCTGCCTTTTGAATAGGCGATGCACGGCAGCAAATCACTGAGCGACAACTAGTGCACAGCTCAAGAAATTCACTACGTAGGTCACAGCTCAACGCATATTTGAGAGTTTTGCCATCAATAATAACGGCAGCGTCGTTCTCCTTTTGGAGATTTACGCCATCCCTTGCCAAATCTTGAATGTAGCCAAGAATGCAATCTCGAGTTGCCTAAAGTTTGACATACATTAATTATATACTGATATGAATAATATATTATAGCTTTATTATTAATGGTGGATTTCATACATCAAGACTGTCCTGATTAATTATCAGAAGCTCCATTGATTGCGTTAAAAGCCGACAAGAATATCCTATGTTAATTGCTGTTTCCTGTTTATCTCCAGTCAGGACCCAAACGCTTATACCAGCTTTTAATAGTGCAGCAATAGTTTCGGGCACCTGGAATGGAAATTTAAAATGTAGGTGTCAATATACTCATAACATGGCTGTGAAATTGTCAATAAAGTGCTCAAATTACAAGATCTTGCAATTTATCCTCAATTGCTGTTGCACCTATTAGTCTAAGATTCATTTCAATCAAGTTTGACGCTTCTTCCAATTTCAACTCGCGATTGTTAATAGCTGTAGCTGCTTTCTGATATACTTGTCGCCATTCCTTTGATGGAGACAAAATCATGTTAACTTTGTACAACTCCAGACTTAAGCAACTTTAGTAACGAATTAACTTACTTCATATGTTTGGGCTGATATGTCGGCAACTGCGCAGCACAATGTCCTTAAGCCCTGTGTGGCAAATTCTTCCAAATGACTCTGAGTTTGAGATTTTATACTGTCGGAGTTTAGTTGAGGCGACAATCGCTCATATACCATAGAGTCAGCTCCCTTAAATAAAAAGCAAACAATAAAGAAATAAAACTTCACTTTCTTGATCCAAAACCTACCTTGCAGTACAACTTAATTTTCCCGTCTGGCGTTCGCACTATAACAGACATTCGCTTTCTTGTTGAAGTGAACTCCAGTACATTCAATACTTCGTACGTTTCTTCCGTGTCCAGTGCTTTTATAACTACATGGTTAGGTGTTCGTGTCAAGAACACGTATCCGAACTGTCTAGCACCATAAACCAAAGCTCTTTCGTCTGGAGACGCTGCGTGATATTCCAATTCATCCTTAGTCGAGTCCGGTATTACAGTGTGGCAAACGGACAAAAGTGTCAGAAATTCACGAATATCCGCTGCAGTTTTGTGTCCCAATTGTAAGTTTTCTATAAGCAAGTTCTTGTCTTCAAATAATTTTTCTGGTCTGTACATTTCTCCGGCGACAGTGCACCCCTTAAACTCCATAATATTCCTTGTAAGAGTTCCAGTCTTATCAGAAAATACATAGCGGACCTGAATACAGAATTTTTCATAAGCTATTAAAACAAACTGCTTACACCAAAACCGTCCAAAGATGCTACGAAAGACTAAAAAATACGTACCTGTCCAAGTTCTTCATTTAAATTGGATGTTCTTGCCATTGCTGGTGTTTCAGTTGGAGCATAGTACATATCAAGGTCCACATTAATGAACATGGCCTGTTAATATTTAAGAAATCAGCACAACTTCGCAAGTTATCGACATTATATCTGACGAACTAGGCGAACCTGAATAAACCTGACGACTTCCAGAGTAACAGTAAGCGAAATTGGAATCAGGTTGTTGTACAAAATCACAAAAGTGAGAACATTATACAAGAATGTCAGAAATCCAACGTCTGAAAAGCAAAAAATGATTTACACGTGTGTTTACGGTTTAGAGTGTAGTACCTTCAAATAATATACCTTTTGTTTCCAGATACCAGCGTTCAGTTGACAGATCAAACAAATGAGAGAAAAACGCGGATACCACAGACACAAAAATCAGAAGACCGAACAGCATAAGGATTTGATTATTGGTAAGCCTGTCAACTGTACTTCTTTTCAGGGGTGCGGCAGTAGAATTCTTCATCAATTTTGTCTCATGCCCGGTGTAGACAACTTGCCCAAATATCCAAGCCGTATTTTGTAGTTTTGAACCCCTCAGCAGTATTTGATCTGGGCCAAGAGCTAGATCTCTTTGAGAAACACACGTTTCATTAATTTTTGAAAGCCTACAGTCTGCTGATATGTAAGTGATGCCTTAACAGTATACTTACTCCTCTGACCCAAGGCGAAGTCGGCCGGCAAAATCGTACAGATGCCGATTTGGCAACTCGCATTCTAGAACCCCGGTTAAATTTGCTAAATCTCTAGTTTCCAACAGACCTGCTGTTGCTGGTAGTCCCTGCCTCACTTTCAGGTTAGTTTCTCCGTCCAAATTGGATGTCTCAATATAACAAAGCGCTTGAGGCTCACTATAAGAAATTGTACTTATTTATGTTGCTCTACTTGCTGCAAAAATATTGACGTGCCTGGAAGAATATAGAATAAGATCGGCAGGAAAGAATGTATTGTTGGGTATCTTGACAAAGTCTCCTACTCCAACAAGTCGCCATTTGACCCAATGCCAGAATCCGTTCTTCAAAACCTCAACAAGTCTGTTGTTAATTTCCGAATCGGCATGGTGGCGTTTCTGTTATAAAAATTGCTTCGTCATGAAATGTATTTACAAATAAATTATCAGAATTACAATATCCTCGACGATTTCTTTTACAGCTGATACAGTTAATATGCACATAAGAGGTACAAGTGTAGTCCATCGTCCTGTGGGAGAGACGTCCGGGATTTGCTGAAATAAAATAAATCAAATCAAAGCATATAGATACGTGCAAAAATAACCATCACTTTTTTGTCGATTAAACCAATTCTACCTGAAGTAAGGCAATACACAAGAAGAAAATGTTGGAGTATCGTCTAAACTGCTCGAAAAGAAATGCAGGAAGAAATGACCATGGTGAGTATTTGGCAGTTGAAATGTGGTTGATAGCATATTTCTCAGGTTGTGCTCCATTAATATAAATGATACGTAATTTCTCATCAGGCTGATTACTGGCACCTTGACTAGCTTGCCCAGCACCTCCACTATTCCAGTTCTCTTCATCGCCTAGAAAATAATATAAAACATTTAATAGTTGAAGAAATAATAAGTGTGCACGTGTTATTACTATTTCTGCTCCGGCTTCGGCCGATCAACGAGTGAAAATAATCAGAACCACGCCTCTGAAAATGATTGATAAAATTTCGAAAATCCATTCCTCGAAATTTGAAGTTAGATTGTTGTTTTAGAAACCACTTTTGTAAAGGAACGTAACCGGTCTTTCAATTCATTGTCTTTTTAAATTCAAAGTCTACATGAGTGAGTACAACCCGACTCGTAGGTTAAAAACAATCCACGGACATTCTGATTTATTTGGTAATTTGTGCGTAGTTTCTGTGATGTGTATGTGGATCTGGACAGCCAAATAGATGCGAATTCATCCCCATATGGAATACATGTTCTTCTAAAGCTAGCACACCATACAACTCACTTTGTACTAGGTTAGCAAAATCAATAGCTATACATAGTATCGACCAAAGCTTCCCAACACAGAGACACGGATTCCACTTCCAAAAATTTTGTTTTCGCAATCCCCACCTTCCATTCCTCGTTTACCCTCAGCTTCTGTGCAGTAACTTTTTCTACTTAAATATAATTAAACTATATTTTAAGTGGAATGACACAAGTATTGTTAAATTTCTGACTGGTTCACCATGACTTTGCCGAATCACACGGGTTGACTAACCACACAGTGTGAAACATATGATTCATCTTTCCTTTACCGTCTCCTCTAAGCAGCTTCGCATAATTCAAACACTCTCTCTATGCCTTGTACTTAACAAAGCCACTTATTACTTTATCAATATATAAGAGCAAACCAAAACCTCAATTAGTTCCGATTACAAGTACGTATTCCTCAAGCTTACTATACTCATCCTAAATAAAGCTTGCGTGCTAACTGAGGCCACAGAAATTGATTAACTTGCGCTTCTGTCTCTTCAGTGTTTTTCAGCAAGTCCTTTCTGGTATTCATATTATTGGCATTTTGCAGCAAGTGTATCAGCCTTCAGTGATAGAATACCTTCATACAAAGCTTTGGATTTACAACCCAAAGTTCACAGTATTAATTTTGAGTAGTAGTATCAATTTAATATGAAATAGCTTAATATGAACCAGCTTGTCAATGATAATGACAGAACTCGAGGAATAGCAATGGGTTTTAGAACCTAATGAAAATGAACCGAATTTGGGAAGACTAGAAGGCAAGATGTATTATTAAAGTAAGCCTTTTATGCAAAATGCTCTGCTTAACAACATTCACGCCCCGAGTCGAATTCAACAACACCACAGTTTAATTGGACCATATTAAAGACCGTGGTTAGCAAGCAGTACACAAAAGGAGCGTAAATTCCAGTTCAACATTTAATGAAACGCTACCTCATTCGATTATCACAACTCCCACAGCTTAGCTAGTCCACTTCATTCAGGTGTTCAGTCGACTTCACATGGGAGACAAGTGAGTTCTGATGCTAAGGTTTGCCATGTCAAATGCCGCAAATTTGTTACTTGATTGCATTTGTGCAGATTAATCAATCAGCTCTTTATTGCAATCAATAAAATTGAAGTATACAAAAATGCATTGAAATGTTTATCAAGGCATACCTATTCATTTTGAATCAAGCTCAACAATAACTTTTTGGAATACGGCTTCACTACCGCCTTCTAAGCTCAAACCTAAGTCAATTGAACTAAAGTATTCAGAATTGACAGCCCGTTATTGGCGTTACTATATAATGAAAACCGGGTTAAATCAATACTTTTCAACCGACCTCAAAGCGAAATATACACCAGCTATATCCCATGCTTAAGAAATGGAATGTCCTTCATTTGTCATACATAATTAAAATCGCTTGCAGTAGCTTGACGTCCACGGCGATTCGAAGAAATCCTTTACTCTTAAAAATTATGTATTCCCACACGGACGCGAACGGTTGGACATATTCAGTGACATGACACAGGCTGCCCAAATGATGTTGATTTTTTAATGCTTCACAGCTGAATGTTCCGGAGAACATATTAGCAGAAGAGCGACCAATTAACGCAAGAACCTAAAAGTCCCCGGGTTTTAAAAAAAATAAATTGAATTCAAAACCATGCTGAAATACGGATTACTTTAACAAAATTTTGTCATGAAATGTAGAATTGATTTAAGCCTAATGAAATGTTATTTATCATTTTCTTCCAATCTTCTTGAGAGCCACACCCTTTTCCTATTGCCCAGGAAATAGATCATGATTACTACGTTGCATGTACCAGATGAAGGCGTTTACACAGGAAAAACTAATTCCACCGAGATTACGCATTTTCCTAGCTTATCCTTGATGCCAGCACAGTTGGCATAGTGGCATGGTGTAGGACTCAAGGAAAATAATCACGCCTAATGCAAATAGGAGTGTAACTCTCTGGGTGTTCTCGTGCAAATACGAATGCAGGGGTTCCCATAACCTGAGCAAGAGTAAAGTAAAATTTCTATTCCCTAGTGAGGGTTGTGCTGATATGAGTCTTCTGCGTAGTGCTAAATTGTAGTAGTACTAAAAACGCACTGGGACAAGTGGAAATTCAAACCCGAGACCACAAATCAAAGATTTTTGTGAAGTTCTAATCTTGTCAATTTACATTCATAACTCTCAAACCGAAATGGTCAATTTGAATTATGATTTCTCACACAATTGTAGTAGTTGGTGTTGACGCATCAACACAGCTTAGCTGAACATAGAATTATTATGCAAAATAAGCACAGTTACTCATCTAACTTGATTTTATAGAAGAGAAGCCTCTCCACTAATGACAGCACAAAATTGAATCCAGTTTTTTCGTATTTAAGTATTGGTTTAAACAAAGCGAAAGATATCTACTATCTACTGTACGTACTCTCTCTAATGCCATTTGAATTCTTATTAATAATTCCGTTTTACACAAATAAGAAATATACGAACTTCGAATTCCCTTGCCAAGCCTATATAATCTGTGACCTGCATCCTGCATAACGTTACACCAGAGAAGAAATAATACATCAAATCTACACCTGCCAGTAAATCGTAAACCCAGCAAAAACATAGTGAAGAATATGACATGATTTCCAGTTGGCTAAGCTCAGCATTCAATTACCTGCTTCTCCATATCATTGTAGCAAAAAGTCAACCTCAAGGGTCAGTGCGTAGCTTGTGTAAATTCTACAAAAACACCTGTCTATTATTAGAGCGCTTTACTCCAGGATTCTCTTTACAACATAATCCGCTGTTCCCACTCATGCTACATTCCATATCATTAACAAACAATACAAGTGTATATTTACCTGTTGCCGGATTGACCCTTGCCGAACTTTCCTGAGAGGAACTCAAAGTTGTCATTGGAATGCCGTCCTCCACTCTAACTGCTGTTTCTGTGGGCATAATTATTGCAATTAGGCTGGCTCACACACTGCCGAAAACGTGCGTAAATCCATAAGGCCGAGAGAAACGCCGACCAAGGTCAACAACAGGTCATGTTGAAGGAAGAGAGGTGAGCCTTTTCCAGAGACAATCACTTTCATAGGCCGAATTGTTTGGAATGGGCACACAGGAGCACTGAGTTGCTACACAATAAAGACAAATCGATAGTTAACAACAATATAAATTAAATGAATGAGATCAGAAGATGACTCAGTATTGAACTGGCAGATCCAGAGCAAAATGAATTGGGCCACCGACGATGGTGAACTAATGGGATCGGTCGTTGTTCGTCAGTCGTCCTTCCAATTTGCTCTCACCTGCACCGCCGGCGAACGGCGGCAGTCGAGTCCGTTTTAACTTGTCAACAAAGCAGATCCTTGTCTGCTGTGCATTGCCCCAGCGCATTAACCCAGTCTAACTGTGCCGAACCCATTATCGTACAATATTGAAACGGGGTTTAATTCAGGAAAATATCAGTAAATAGATATATATATATATATAGTACAATCACGTCTGGCCATGATGGGTGTGAACTAATTGCAATTCATTTCACCACGGGTTTTTCTACTCAATTGCATTATAATGAAGAACGTCCTGCAACAGGGTCAACAGTAATATAATAAAGCAGTAGTAGTCAGCATAATGGTAATGCACATAATAATTAATTTGTACCACAAGACCACTCTGCTACGCAAGGAGAAATGTAATTTGCGAATTTGCATGGACTGCTGCTGATGATAATTTCATGGCAAATGTTTAACGCAGAAGTTAAATTTCATAAAAGCAAGAAGCAGGAAACTGGGGTGCGTAACTAAAAAATTTAAACTTGTTTTTTTCGCTTGATTGCAGCAGACACATTATGTTCCGTCACATTACATTCCAAACTACACCACATTTTTGTAGTATTACATGTTTGAGTAATCAATAGCTGCTCTTCTGTTTTTATCTATAGTGTAGGGAAAACCCAAAATACCATTGCTCATACATAACGTTTATTATGATGCTAAATCTCAACGTTTAGCCGTTCCAGTGATAAGCCTTCAAAACTCGTCCTTTCCAAAAGCTGTTGCGCGGTCAATGCAATGTTTTCGTATTGAGAATTATAAGTTTGAATTATAGTAAATAACGTTTGCCATCAACGTTATTTCTTCGTTTTCTTATTGACGGACAAGTAACGCAAATGTTTGGTTAAATATGTAAACGTTAAGATATTTTCCAATATTTTTTGTTTAAATGACGTTTGAATATTGCCGAAACCAGATTTTAATCTAACTTTAACGTTCCAAGGTTTTTTGTGCTACATGGGCTACTATTAACCAAATAAAGTACCTCTGAAACTCCGTGCGTCCGACGGTATCCATGGCGTTATTTTTACATTTTGATCTTTTTAATTGCTTTTGCGGCGTCG